>CM037852.1:137139695-137173654 GCA_021234595.1 Delia radicum
TTCATTCCTGCCCAAGGAAATCTTCAGGGGACTTTGTTATTAGAATTTCTAGAGATATTTGTTATGTTAAATCACAAACTCAATTGAGAATTTCTTGTCCTCGTCTAGGAGCGAGATTCAAAATTTAAAATATCAAAGAAAAAACAAAAAACAACAACAAAAAATTGTCTTTTTAAGAAATAAAAAAAGCAGAACTATCAAATTTTAATAGGCTCCAGAAAATACTTGGATCTTCTTGCAGGATGAGTCTTTTAATTATTTGGTAGTACAGAATATCATTATTAAGTACTACATATAAATTTGAGCTGCCTTATTTTTTTTTTGGCATTTGTTGAACTGGAATCAGTTATGTGGCTTCATTTATTGCAATTAAATTATTAGTAAAGGCTTCACAAAAGTACCAAAAAATAAACATGGAATGTATTATACAGTGTGGGCCACCTTCGACTGTCTGATTGACATATTCTAGCCGTTGTGATGCATCCCAATTCTTCTTCAATAATTTTTTAGCCAATTAAATTTTATATTTAAATATCACCTGAGCAACTTTTAGAAGGCAACACAGCGATGTTCTGGAAATTCCGAATTGAGTAGCACGCCGACGAGTAGACTCAGGTGGATCCGAGTGAACACTTTCCCATATATCATCCACAGCTTCTCCAGTGCGAACAGTTCGAGAAACAGTTCTGCGTGGTTCAGTACCTATTCAACCCTGGTCCTCAAAACGGGTAATTAAGCTTCGTATCATGTTTACACTGGGAGCTGTTGTAGTATTTAAATGTTGACGGTGTTTTCATTGTTTTGTAAGAATTTTATCCTCCGGAAACATAATAAAATTGAAGATCTTATTGTAAAAACTTGATAACCCACATGTATTGTTTTATGGATTTTCGCAAATTTTCTAGACATCCATTGATTGATATTTAATAGAAGTCTTTCCTAAACACTTTCTACCAGTACCTACACAGAAAAAACTAAAAACGGGTTTCAATTAAAAATTTTATTGAATCAATTAATATTTTAATTGATTTTGCACCTACCACTGAAATGATAGTATTAACTAAAAAATTTGCAGACAGTTTATTAAAACTCTTTCAATTAAAATAATAATAATATCAATTAAAAGAGTTATTGTTTTTCTTTACAACCTCAATTAAAAAGTTTAGTTAAATTTATTAAAACTTTAATTGAAACTTGAGAAGAAAACAATGGTAGTTTTAATTGAAAACTCGTATTTTTTATTTTTGTTATATGCCCCCCATTAAATAAAAAAAGAAATGTAGGTTTGTAAATTAAATTGACATTCTATTTATAATAAAATTAAAGCTTTTTAATATAAAAATCTATTATAAGAAAACAAATAAAAGTAAAGACAAAATTTTTGTTTTGCTTGTCTTGTCTTGTCTTGAACTTTTTTTTGTAATTGAATTGCTTTCTTAAAAAAATCACACACAACTTTAAAATGATAGTTTTATGACACTTATACTTATTGAAAATTTACTTACCCAGCAAAACTTTGGTAATGGGTAGGACTTATTTCAGACCTTCCAAAGTAATAACTATCCATTCCAGTTTTTGTTATTTGAAGGTCCGAAATAATACCTTACTAATATGAATATATGTAACTGCTTATTTGTAAGATAAAAAACAACGCCTTACTAATATTGTGTTAAATATCTGCTTATTTGGAATAGCAAAATAATAAGTTACTTATTATCACTTATTTCAGACCTTTCGTAGTAATGACTATCCATTACATTTGTTGTTATTTTGAAGGTCTGATATAATACCTTACTGATATGAAACATACATCACTACTTATTTTGGAAGCTAAACAATTATGTCTTACTAATATTGTGTTATATACCTGCTCATTAGGAAGGGCCAAAGAAATAAGGTACTTGTAAGGTAATAAGTAACTACTTTTTTGTAAGGTATATTTATAAAGATTCATAATATATCATAATTAATAATTTAAATGCAATTTATTGCAATTTATTAATTTATTTATATATATAAATTATGCAATATTGCCTATTAATACCTTCTTATTTAGGTACATGTTAATACGTACTTATTTGTGCACCTATAAATAACTACTTATTAACATCCTTACAAGTAATACGTCATACAATTGCTTTAAGCATTACTTTTGATGCTACAAATAAGAAATGAAATAAGTACTTATGTGTAATTGGTGATTTCACTACATATTTTGTAACGTCTTATTTTTGTCCCTATATGTAAGCACAAGGCAAGGCCTTGCCTCCTATGACACCTCCATGTTAAAATCAGGTGTTCTTTGCCTCAACTATAAGTACTTCTGATTCTTGTTTTCTTCTTCCATTTCCCATTCTATGGTAATAGCAAGTTTTCCTGGGTATTTACAAAAATAATAGTTTAATTGTCCTTTTCGATAAGGTTTATTTAAATCCACATGTGCACTTTTATTACCACAGATAAAACACGAAACTAAATAAGTTTTCGTGCGTACACGAATATCTCAACAAAAAGAGTGTTGCAAACTCTAGTGAAATAACTACGATTTTGCGTGTATTTGAAATCGGTAAACTACTCAACTTATTAAAAGTTAATCATTTGCGATTTTTTTTCTTTATATTTACAAATTGAACAATATATTGATATAATTAAACCTTTGTTTGATTATTTAATCTAAATAAAATAAAAAAAAAATAGTTTGCCAAATTTTTAAAAATGTTGTTTACATGTTGTCAACACTGTATGGATATATTAGAAAATTCAATAAAATTTTTAATTGAATCAATTAAAAAAAATTGTTTAAATTGCCATTGATTTTCAAACAATCGATTAATTAGACATTTTTGGCCCATAATTTTTTCTGTGTAGATTAGAAACGTCCTGCAAAAAGTCATATTTTTTGCATTTTTTTCAACCTTTAAGGAGCGAAAACATACCTGCAATAAATTGTGGCTTATCAAGTTTTTACAATAAGCCCTTTAATTCAACAACTTGTACATCTTCTTGCATTGAGTATGATGACATTATAAAATCTTATTAATTTTTTTTTTATTACCTGCAAAAAATAAAATTAAAAGCTGTCAAAATAAAAAAGTTATTATCATTTGAAATCGGTACATATGTTGCCTTAGTACATGGACCGATTTTGACGATTTATATATTTAGTATCTATTGACTTGAAAAAAATATTTTGTAAAAAAACTGATTTGAAATGCTTATAACTTTTTGATTTTTACGGTTTTTAATTTTTTTTTTGCGTGTTTTAAACGACATATATTGTTTGCCTTTCATACATTTTCTGAAAATCTTTTACTTTTTAATACTATCATATTAAGTCGATGGTATTATTAACTCTTTCTAAGGAGAAAATCATTTGATAAGCTAAAAAATGCAACTTACTTTTATTTCCGGTTGCCGCAAAAAAACTCTAGAAAAAATCTGCCAACTCTATACAAATTTAAATTTCTTTTTCGGACTCGACCCGGGAATCGTACCCCAAAATTACTTATTATTTTATCACAACGATTTATACCAATCTACGTCCAAATATAAAAAGTTTTACAGTAAATGAATGAAAACCTAAAAAAAGTTAATATTTTTACACCTAACTTCGAATGAATGGGCCGAATTTAATAATTTTATATAGCAGGAGGCATTAGTCAATATTTATAAATAGTTTTGCCAAATATCAGACCCATTGTTAAACATTTAAGTGCATTTTCAATTGACTTGTCAATACTAACCCCTGTTTTGATTGCACCCCAATTTAGGTGATAGATAAAAAATTATTGAAATTAATAAACAACGAATTTATAGAATTGTGGTCGTCTTTTAGCACTGTGCTCTGTCAGTTTCTAACTGGGTTGTTACTTCGACAAACATAATAGAGTGGGTGTTGTTGTAACTATATATTACCATAGAGATCTTGTAGAGCGTAGAAAGGTTCAAACAAATAAAAAAAATGCTACTACAACATTTAATGCTCTAACCACATACAGACATTTTTTTTTAGTAGAACCTATCGTTTATATTTTGTAAGTAAGCTTTTAACAAACTTCTGTTACAACTACAGACATACATACAAAAAAAAAAAAACGAAGCAAAAAATTAAGAATATACAGCTATTGTCAACGGTTTTATATTTCCGGTAAAATGGACGATTTTTACAATGCATTTTACCAACACACCCATTACAAATACTTCGGCATACACACCCATACATAGACAGACAAAAGTATGTGCTTATGAGCGTGTTTGTTGGTTCATACAAATATTTAAAAAAGTTATGAACTCAAAATGACTAAAAGCACCGGAAATAAAACGGATGCCATGTTTGTGAACTGAAAATGAATGCATTGTTGTAAACGGTTGTCAGCATTATTTTAAGTACCAAATGAAATTTCGTTACACCCAGAAAACTGATTCGTTCTCACACCAAATTTGTTGCCAAACGAATTATTCAGATGAGAAAACAGATAATTTTTGTATGACAACATGTATAAAATTTAATAAACTCATATAAGCAGCATTATAATACTCAAGAAAACAAAAATTGTGATACCCATTTTGCCTATGGTGGGGGCCCAGGATTGCCACTTATTTGAAATATTTAAAATATGAGTTATAAAAGCTAGTCGGAAAAAGTCGTGTTAAAGCCAAAAGTTACAAATGTAGTAAAAATTTGATAAAATTAATATAAATTCATAGTACAGTAATTTGATGTGGTTTGTTTTTTTTAAATCAACTACATATGTAGTTAAAACATAATTTTTTTTTTTAAATTACTGGTTTCTCACATTAAAATTAAGATAACTACAGATATTTACAGCAGAGGTTGCAAGAGTGTGGCATTCGAAAAATTGAATAACAAAAACTTTAGCACATACACCCAAAAAAATAAAAACCCATTTCAAACACGAAAACCACCAATTCAATAACTTTAATTGCTGAAATTGCGCCAACAACGAAAATTGCTAATTGAAGTAGAAATTGATAGGTCTTTAATTGAATTATTTTTTAATTAAATAATAACTCATTTGATTAAAAAGTGGTCAATATCGAATACATTCCCAAAATCCAAAAAAAAAAAAAGTTCTTGCCATAACAAATGTTACTTTTTATAGAAGTATTGTTGCCATACCAAATATTTTTTAACAGCTTAAATTTTATAACATTGATTTTAAGCCGGCATGAAATTCTCATTTAATAAGCAGATTTATTTATACTTATGTGAACAAATTCACACAGAAATTAGTTTTTTTCATTGCTATTGAAGCATAGGGGATATGGGAAATTTTTTTTGGATTTTTTCTTTGTAGAAATAATAATTTTTAATTTATTTTTTGCATTTTCTTTCTGTTTAAAAAAAAAAATGTTAATTTTTATTAAAATAAATTAAACTTTAAAAATTACATTTTCAATGTTATGATAGTGTTTTAGAATAAATAAATATTCAGATTTAAACAACTGAGACTAAATTATTCAACTAAATAAAGTAATAAACCTAATAAGAATTAATATCTTATCTAATTGAAATGAATTTAAAATAATTGTCCGATGAAAAGCTCATGTATTTGAAGAGCCGAAAGAAGCACCCAAGTGGCTTCTTAAGGCGTTTTAAAATATGCTTTACCTATAACGCAGAGAACAATCGACCCTGAATGTTGTACCTAAATGTAGTGGAGAGTACAATAAAAAGCATACACTTTTTTAGGAATTTAAAAAAGTGCGCTTTTCGAGATATAGGCATTTGAACTCAAGACCACAAAAAATTACATTTGGCACTTTCATGAAAAAAATCGATATGCATATCATTTTAAAGAGTGCATTTTAACCTTAAAAAAATTTAAAAGTTATAATCCATTTTGTAACGAGACTACAGTTTTATTTTTAACGTTTTTTTTTTTCTAATTTCAGGACGTCATATTTCGGAAGCCGAAAGGGTCTAGAATCCGAAATTTATGTTTCGTCGATTTCTTGTCGAACATGACAGTTATGGTTAATTTCATTAAAATCGGAGATGGCCGTTCCGAAAACTTAACGTAAGTTTTAATTTTTTTTTTTTTAAACAACATTAATTTAATTCAAAACATATTATGTCCAATTCAACCTATTTTAAGAAAGTTTGTTGGAACTTTGTCCATAGCCATTGAAATCTTCGATATTAGGATTCTCTAAGTTCATTTTTAAAATTTGTTTGATTAAATTTTTTGTGGTGTTGCTACTTGCATTGTCCAAATAATTTATCATTAATAAATTTATTTCCTTCGTAAGACTAACTAACATCAAATAAGGAAACTACGTAGTCGTGAATCCACAGATTTTGATGTAACTTGGATATGTTGTTTAGGACAAAGAAATATTAGATACATATTTTTTTAGGTGCGCAATCGCACGTTTAGTGGTTGCAAAGGCGGGTCAAAGATAATAAAATTTTTGTATACATATTGTTTAAGGGAGAATAACGTTTCTGAAAAATAACCTGAGTTTAACGTTAACCAAAGATATTTTCATATAAATTTGACATTCATAACTATTGCTAAGCTTTAAACTTAGGTTATTTTGAGAAAAGTTAGCAGTCCTAAATATTATGAAATTCTAATTTTTTATACGCAGTATTAAAATGCTCGAGAGAACAAAAACGTTGATAACCATATTGCTTATGCTGCACAGTGTGGTGAAGTCATATAACGAGTGGCCATAAATAGAAGGAGTTGCCGTAGAGCAATGAAATTTTGTACAAATAAATAGTTGGACAAAAGAAGTTTCCTCACAAAGTTTTGAAAAAATTGGGCAATGGCCACGCCCACCTCCCATATAACCGAAATACCAAAAACAGAAAAAAATCCGCAAATTCGATTTCTGAGCCTCAAAAACTTGTAAGACTGCTTTGATTATTGGTATACAATTATATGCCAATTTTTTTTCAAATCGGATGAACAATACTATATAAATCGGCTATATCTTTTTTTTTTCTTTTTTTGCTCAAAAATCTATTTAAAAGTAAAAAAAAAAAATAAAAAGTTTTATTGATATTTTGTGATTAACTTATGTTTATATTATTATTGAAACTATATAATTTTTTAGTAATAAATTTTAGTTTATATTACTTGATTTTCATGCTTATGTTAATTTATTTATGAACTGGCTTTTGTATAAATGCTTGTAACTTCTGAATTTTTGCATGGATTTTTGAGAAAAAGGTGTTATTTTATTTATGCTGTTACACACTATGAATAAATATTATTTATTTCCCCCAATTTTTAGAATTTTTTTTTTTAATTTTTTTTTAATAAAATTTTTGGCGATTTTTTGTCTTAAATTTTTTTAAAAATGAAAAAAATTCAATGAAAAAAATTCAAATGGAAAGTAAAGTAAATGTTACTTTTAATGTTTATACTTGTTTTATTATTAAAATAAATTATAAAAAATAATGTTTTAAACAATTTTTATTTATTAAATACAATAAGAAAGAAAATGTTAGAATTTGTTTACTCTATGCATCCGAATCACTTTCTTCAAGCTGGTTTATTAAATTTTCTTGATCATCCGCATAAATATTATTTTCCTCAATAATGAAATCATTTATTTCTTCACAACTCCTTTTACTTATTTTATCTTCTTTTCTATGTATAGATAACTTTGGTTCAGACTGCAAAAAAATTCTTTCTATTAGGTCTTTATTAGTATTTGTACGACTATTTGTTCGAGTACGGTTTAAACGAGTTTTTCTAAAAACTTTATGAGTGGCTTCTATAGCTTCTTCAGATAACATTCCTACTGGAATCTTGAAGTTTTTTATAAATTTTGCTCCATGAACTAGAATTTTGTGGACAGTAACAGGCATACAATACCAAGAATATTTTTGAACATATAAATTACATGTTTCTCTAAGCAGCTGTTGAAAATTTATAATATTTATTGTTTTACTGCTTGAAATAGTTTTTAAAATCAAAGAAAAATTTTAAATTAGTGATGGGTCAACCTGCGTTATGCTAGAAGAGACATCAATGTTGCTGAAAAACCGTCTCGCAGTATTCCCATCATTTGTTGTACCAAAACCGGTTTTAACTTTATCTACATTTAATCCAAGCTCCTTTTTAAAATCTTCCTGAATTTTAGATTTTCTTTGATTTAAAATTTGCTTATCATCATTTTTTGAAACTCTCCAAATTTTTAGAGGCAACCTGTAAGCTATGTGTAATATGCACTCAAAGAATTTTATCCATTCATGTAATGTTGATAGTCCGTGTTTATGTAATTCTTCTCTTTTTTTAAGGTCCCTCTCAAATACTTTAATTAAATTCATTTCAGTGGGTTTTGTACCGCAAACAAAACAAGAAGAACTGCTTTTGTTATCAGCTAACACATTAAGAACAGCTCCATCTACAATTGTTAATCTCATGTCAAAATGAACGGTAAGGTTTTTTTTATCAGAAACATAATCAAATGCTTGCAAATTATCTATTTCTTCCTCAATAATTGCCCTTGTAGTTTTAACCAAATCCGAATTTTGTTTTTCCATATAATAGCATATTGGACGACAATACCATATTGAGGAATGTTTTAAATTATTCCATAAACTGTTTTCTGAAGCCCAGTCTAAAAATCTTAATGGAACAAATGAAGCAACAAATAAGTATTCATCCCGCGAATTTGGATCATTAAACTTTTGTTTGTAATTGCTATGGCCTGAACTACCATCAAATCCCCATTTAATTTCCAAAACTACATCATTTTGGGTTTCAAAATCATTTAAATCTAATAAACTTTTGGCTGTCATATTTAGAAAATTTCGTAATGGTAATTTTACTGACGTTTCTGATATTGATATATTTTCCGGAATATATTTTTTCTTTTGCTTTTTGTAGACTATAATATGATGGAAAACAGTTCTTGTGCACATCATTTACAACCGTTCGCATATTTCCATATTGTCTATACGATAGATCATTATCTATTAAGAATGCTAAAGCCTTTTCTACGGAAATAGAAGTTTCTGGAGTTGGGCTAGATACTCTTCGAACAGCTCTTCGTAATTGCTCAGGGCATGTAGACCTCACAAGATCATCTACCTTCTTCTTTTAGTTCGTTCAGAACTTTCATTAAAGCCTACTCTTGGTCTTCCTTTACGAATTGTACTTGGTCCCTTAATAAATAAAAAAACATGTTATTTATTATATTATAAAAAATAAATATTCACATAATGATATTACAATGTATATATCTTCTTCTTCTTCCACTTCTTCTTCTACTTCTTCCACTTCTTCATCAACTTCTTCAACTTCTTCCACATCTAAAATGAATTTAGCCAGAAAAAGTTTTTGTTTTCAAACACAGATTTCTTTCTGTAACATTTTTTCCAACTTTTTTTATTCTAGCTAGAATTGATTTAAGTCTTACAATACTTTTTTGTTGCAATTGTGTCTTAAATTTATCTTCCAAATAATTTTTAAGTTCCGTAAAGGCTGGGGAGTGTGTTGTATGTTTGTGCCAAATATTGAAAATTTACCTAATTTGCACTTGCCTTGACACGGAAAAATGGAAAAAAATTTACTATTCTGCCAAGCTCTGCAAAAGAGACCCATTTTTTTTAATGTACATACTTGTATCAATATTATATTAAAGTATCAAAAATAAACTCGAATAAACTTTTTTTTAAACTTTCTATAATCTTGTAAGTTGTAAAAAATTAAAAAATGTTCTTTCTGTTTACATTCAGAATAACGGTACAAAACACATGATGAATTAAATGTAAAAAAAAATATGTTACCATATTTTAGTAATGTCATACTTTAATATTTATAAAAAATTTAACTGCATTATCGACAATTTACGTTTAAATTAACCCATTTGTATATACGCTATTTTTCACGTTTCTTGTGTGCATATTGCATACTTACCAAAAACTTTCAACTTTGATTGGCTATAACTTTGTCAAAAATATATTTTTTTTTAAATTCTTTTTGATTATTGTAATTTGAAATCTAGTTTATCAAACTGTTTTAACAGATTTTTAAAATTCCAAAAGTCGTTTTTTTTTTTTTTTTTGGCCGCTGACACCACACAGTGTGCTGTGGGCCCAGCGATGCAAATTATTTGTCGCGTTATAGTTAAACGATTACGAAAACCAAAAAATTTCCAGAAAAAAATATGCTACAAAAATACCAACACAACTGTGGTATTCGAAAAAATTATTTTCTGAAGGACAAAAATATTAGGACATGCACGGGCATGTTCTACAACCCGGTTAATGCTTATTTGAAATAGATTTCCGTCCATACCCAATTGGCAAATAGTTTACTAACTTTTATAAAAATAAAGTATAAATTGAAATTTTAATGTTACCTCTTACGTTTTACAAATAGTTGGATAATATTTTGTGGACTTTTTCTGTATTCCCGTATTATTTCCAAGTTTCCCCTTTTCCATGCTAGCTGTACGACATAGCGATTTATTCGACTGTTAATATTCTAAGCTATGACATCATAGATCAGACAATACAATTTCTTGATAAATACCTAATTCTAGCTGTTACAAATAGAAAAACATTTTTTTAATATGTACACGAAGAGAAAAACTTTAGTTAAATTTTTTGCTCAAACTATTAAAAATTAGTTAAAATTATCAGATTTTCTTGTTAAATATTAGTAAAATAATAATAACAAGAATAAAACTTTTGAATCTACTAATATTTAGTAATGTTTGAGCAAAACTTTAGTCGATTGAAAATAATAAATATATCTGATAAAATCAGCAAAAAATATAAAAAAAAATCTAAGAAAATTTAATTTTCAAAGTCTTTTTTTAAAGTCCGAATGTAAATTTGCCCTTCTGAAATCAGCAATCTACAATTTATTAGCAAAAATTTCTGTTGATTTTTGCAAACTATACTATTATTTGCATTCCCGAGTAAAAATAATATTATATAATCTGGTACTAACTTTTAAACCAGGTAGTTTTAAATGTTGAAAAAAAAAATTAGAAGAAAATTGTATTATATTTTTTAAATTCACTCTTGGAAAGAATTATTCAGTATTTTGTGTAACAAATATATATTTTTTTAATTGTATTCAAATTTTTTAAATAGGTCTGTTTGGCTATTTTAAAAAAAACCCTATAAAGCTAGTTAATGCGACAAAATGCTAATTAAGAAATTTGTAAAAAAAAAATACTTTTTGTAGGTTGGTTTCTCTCCGGATTTAAAACGCCGTGTCAATCATTGTTAGAAAACGTTCAGTATGGTGCTGGATAAAAAGTTTTAGAATTTTGGGTTATATAGTAGGCTTATTCATCCCACATTAAATATACATGTAATAAAAACCAAGTGTTATAAGAGGAGATACAGATCAATTCTTAAGTTTTTGGAAATATAATCGGTGACACTTTCACTTGTCCAGTACCGATATAGTGTCGTATATAGCTAGTTCCATGTTCCATGATTCGAAGTGATTTTTTAAGAAACATAAAAAGAAACAATAATTTTTTATATTATGTATCAATAAAATAGGGATTATTTGTTGCATACCACTTCCCTTTGTTCAATCCCACCCATAATTGCCAGAGTGCATAAAATGTGCTTAAAAATTTCGAATATAATTGGCTCGTATACATGCAACAGGAGCTGAGGTATAATAGTCTAAACTATAACGTAGCTTTGTAGGTAATAGTTTTGGTACAGTACTTACAAATGTAATTACAATACGCCACTCAAAAATGTTCAACAGGAGCCAATATAACACATTTTGGTTGTATGCCATTCCCTATTATTTGGAATTTTGTAAAAATATTCTGCGTTCCTATGTGGTATTTTAATTTTGAATTTCAGAGCATGACAAAATATCGCTTTTAATCCACCTAACCAATCATTATTTATATTGTGATCTATAATTTCCGTATCGATAGTGGTTTATTCCGTGATTGCAATCGATGTTGAGGTGTTTAATATGCACATGTTTTTTGTGATTATTCACTGATGAGAGTTTTTTGGTTGCATTGACATTTGCGTATTTGCAAGAAATTAAAATTAACAAAATTTAATTTGTCACTTGTACCCCAGATACAGTTGATAATGTCCAAGTGCTAATAAACATTTAATAGCTAGACGATAAATATTACGAAACTTTTTAAATAACGATGTACTAAAAATCTGAAATAGAACCCCACCTACCAAGTAGATTTTTTTCAATATCTTTTATTTCAATATAACTATCCATAAAAATATTCCCTAAAAATTCCTGTTATGGCAAGCAATATGCAGTGTGGAAAAAGGACCAAGTCAATTGAAACGACAGGAACAAAAAAAAAACCGAAATCTATATAAAAGAGTGTTTGAAAAAAAAGACTATATCCACATACTTCTGGCCTGACTTTGAATCTTGCCTCTACAGTAAGAGAGCCCTTGAGTGGTATGAGGCAAATAACATAGCAATTGTACTAAGGGAGGCAAATCCCCCAAACTGTCCGGAGCTAAGACCAGTTTAAAGATATTGGGCCCTTGCTAATAGAGAATTAAAGGCCACAAAAAGGGTGTCCCGTGGCATGGACGATTTTAAACAGAGATGGAAAAACTGATCAGAGAAGTTACAGAATTTACTTATTGGGAGGGTTTCCGGAAAAGGTGAATAACTGATTTTTGTTTGCTTGTAAAATAAAATAAAACAAAAAAAGGTCTAAAGGACCATTGCTGGATTCATGTATCTCATTATACTTAAGAGATAAATCACAAATTTAAGCACAGTTTAAAATTATGATTTAAAAGTTGTTGCATATCAGCAACAACTTTTAAAATTTAACAACAATTGTAATATGAAAATTTTTTTTTTTAATTTTAACTTTAAACCGTTATAGCTTTCGCGGCCCGGCTCAAATTAATACACTTGAACTTATAATAGTTTATTATACCTAGTATTTCAAGTGTACAAAGCGTCAACGATGTGCCATCAAAAAATTCTAATTATTTTTGACCCCGAATATCAAAAACTATTGAAAAATATCCATATAGTATACCTTTAGAATTCTAAAAAATTGTATTAAATTAAGAACGAGCAAATGCGGCCCGTTAACGAATTTTGTGGTGTCCTTTATTAATGTCAATACATAAAACTAAATTAAAAAAAAAATTGAAAATTAAAAATTATTCAACTCTATATTTCTTAACTAGGATATTGTCCTAACAAATAATCTATAGAGTTTTTTGTTTTCAAATTTATTATGTAACCCTTTCAGGAATGATCTATTTCGGGAATTTTCTAGGTTCCCATCAACAGAACACGATTTGAAAGAGTTAACAATCCCATGTCAAACATCAAACATTCATATAAACTAGTTTACTCACTACATGAGAACTAATATATGAACTTGAAGTTAAAGATTATCACCATTGATCAAAAAATAAATTGTAAACTTGTTTGTTATGTGCAAGGACTACCTCCGGTGGATATTTAATACACGTTTTTTGTTTCCTCCTTTTATTTTTTGTTTCTTTTATAAATAAGGTCCACCAGAGGTGGACCTTATGTATTTTAGAAATTATAAGTCGCAATCCCGATGCATTAAATTTTTCTGATTTTTTTTACTCCAAAATGAATCTTTTTGATCTATTTTTGATAGCTTAAAAAATAACTGTTTTGCGGTTACTTTTCTGACTCATATTTGCATAGTTTTTTTGATAAAATTATTTACCTCACATTTTTTGCGTCATTTCTGATTCTTTTAAGGAAGCTCTTATTTTCGTCTGTAGAAATTGTGTTTTTTGACAAAAAATTTTGAGAACTTAAAATAAAAAGATTAACATTTGAATTCCGAAATAAGAGGGCTCCAAAATACATCAGTTTTTTGAGTCATTTTAGTTTCATGTATTTTAAGGGCTCGAATATTTAGATTTTATTGTTTTAATTTTACGTGCAAATCTGCCACAATCACTTTATTTCTAACAAAATCCTAACAAATATTCAATTATCTTAAAAAAAAATAAAAGATAACATTAAAGTTGTCCAAACTCATTAAACTGAATTTAAGAAATTTTCAATATTTCACAATTAAGCGTTTGTGTGCTTAATTTCCAATCAATTTAGTATGCCAAACTGACCATTTTATAAATAGACATAATGCATATATGTAGCAACATATATTTATCTATATCTATGTATTTGTATTTATATGTATGTGTTATATTGTCTGTAATCTCCAAAACAATAAGAGGATTATCAATGTACTTGATAAAGTCAATCATTTTTCAAACATAACACAACAAAAATGTTGCAATACTTCACAACATACTTTCTCTTTGAAAACTATGTATGTTGTAATTTTACACTAATTTATTGCTAAAATTCCTAAAATTCTAATACAAAATGAAAGTACTTAACTATGGATTATATCAGTGGCAAGAGATTCAATTCATATTATTACTCTTAAATTCGGAAAATTGCAGGTATAATAACTTGTAGTAATGTTTTCGTTTTTTTTTTGTATGTAGACCACAATTTATGAACAAATGCATGTATTTTTTTTTTGAATTTTAAGAACTTGGAGGTTTTAAATTTTTTTGACACACTTTTTAGATTAAATTTCATTGAATTTGGTGTAGTTATTCTCCTAGTTAATGTGGAGTTTGGGTAATTTTTAATTTTTCTAAAATTCATTAAAGTTTGCGTTTAGTCGAAATACACAATGTTTGAATTATCATAACTTTCGAACGTGCCAACGGAAAATTAAAAGTTGGCTTTAATTTGATAGACCAAATCCTCTTCCTTAAACAGTTTTACACAAAAATTAATATATTTTTGCGAAACGAATAACGGAATTGAAAAAATAACCTTAATAACTCAAAGTATTGCAAATAACTCAAAGTATTACTTAAAACATGTAAAAGTTTCAAATTTGGGCATCAAAGGGGTTCAAAATAAACGGAGTTTTTACTAAAGTATCTTTAATATTTAAATTAATATAAAATTGTGTGTATATTGCTTTCCAAGCTAACATTGCAATATGGCAAACTAACAATTTTTTTTTTCTATAAAAAAAAAAGAAAAATGAAACAACTTTCTTAATTTTTCCTAAAAATAGACGAAGTATAGACAAATTGACAGTGAAATCACTTTTTCGAAGGAGATAACTTTACTAATGATAAAATTAAAATCTTGTACCACACTAATATTCAAATATCCAAAAATGCAATCAACAATTTTGAAAAGAAGCTCAGAAAAATCCCAACATCGAAATTTTCAATAGCTATGGACAAAGTACCTACAAAGTGACACAAAATTGTATTAAATGCGCCAAGCTTTTCATATAGTAAATTAACGTAGTGCATTGTTTTTAAAAAAGTAAAATTGACTTTATGTTTGTTTGCAATTTCATTCCGCAAACGTTATGAATATTGTTAAAATACAGCTCTGTATTTATAAGATAAATAAAATACAGAGTTGTATCTGTCTTATATTTATCTTTATTATTTCATTTGTTCCTTTTGTATGTACATCGAAATGCTATACTTCAAAGACTTCTAAAAAACTTTAAATAATAGAAAAATAAGTAAAAATGTAATTAAATAATGCTAATTTCAGTATAACTTCACATATATTTTATTAAGACTTAGCAAGGGACCATACATAATCATATCGATTGTTACATATGTTTGCATTATTATTATTATTATATCCCTGAATTCTTGTGGATGGTGGATTAGAATGAGGCAGATGGTGAAATAGTCGCTTAGGTCGAAAATGCGGCATTCCCTCTAGCGTTGATCCTCACAAGATTTTTTTCGTCTTTCTTTTACGTTTATTAACAATCAGTGTTTTCTATTTATAGCAGCAACATTTTAATTATGTTCTCACACCTGATAATTCAAAATAAAATGATATTTTTCATAAAATTTTATGAAAACTTGCATTAGTTTAATTAATAGTTTCAATGGACGAATTCCAGTTGCTTCTATGCAAAAATTCATTAATATTATGCAGAGAATTCTCTCAGCGTAGTATCTGACCGTACACTTGGACCAGAAATGTACTTGTTTTTTTTGGAATTTGCAGGCATTATAATTAGGATTCTTAAATTCTCGACATTTTTAATTCCCCGGAATGGGGAAATTTTTTCGAACATTACCACAAAATAAATATTTATTATGGTATTGAAAGCAAAAACTTATTTTTCTTAGAAAAAAATAAAATATATTTAAATTTAATTCGGACATATATTATATTAACCATAGTTGTGAATGTAAAATTTGTATGAAAATATCTATGGCTAAAGTTAACCATTGGTTATTTTTATTATCCTTTTTTTATTACTTTTTAACAATTGCCCAGCAAAACTTTTAAGAACAGATTACCTTTGAACCTGTTCTAGAACAATTTCTTTTACCACCGGTTACATGGAACCGATTCTGTGACAGATTCCAGGGAGTCGAAATGTAAAGTGTCACTGTCCCAGTACCATTTCTATACCTGGTTCTAGAACCGGTTCTAAAGCAACCTGTTCTTGTTTGGAGGTAAAGAACCTATTGCCAATAAGACAAACTCCATATAAAAAGAACCAGTTGCAGAACCGAAATTAGAACCTGTTATAATACAGCATAAGCTCTTCTGCAATTAGTTATATGGATGTTACTATTTGACTGGGTAATTTTGAATAATATATTTAATCTCTATGTGCTTTTTATATTTATAATGAGAAGAGAAAAGTCTTGATTTTATTGGAAATAAAAATTGTCATTAATAGCGAAACTATATTAAAATTTTCAGAATTTTGTAGTTTTTGTTTTTGCTTTTTTACGGATTTATAGCTTAGCAAACATGGTTGCTGTGTATTTTTTTTTAATTCCCGGAAATCGGGAATTGACACTTGAATGTCCGGATTAAAACCTTTTTTTATAATTTATATAATGTCTACATTATACATCTACCAAACAAGTTTTCAATTTATTTTTGATCAATGGTGATAATCTTTAACTTCGAGCTCATATAGTAGTTCGCATTTAGTGAGAAAACTATCTTATATGAATGTTTGATGTTTTGCATTTGATTGGCACTTCTTTCATAACGTGTTCTGATGATGGGAGCCTAGAAAATTCTCGAAATAGATCTATCAACACATTCCTGAAAGTGGTCAATTAATAAATTAGAGAATAAAAACTCTGCAGATTATTTGTTAGGGCAATATCCTAATTAATTTATCTATGTAAATTTTCTTACACTCCATGAAGAAGAAGAAGTTTCATTAAAAGCCTGGTTTATAAAGAATATAAAACTTTTCATTAATTTTTGTTTATTTTGTGAAGAAAGGCTTCATTGATTTTCTGAAAAAGTTAATTTTTGCCCAACAAAATGTTCTCTGTGAGGAAAATGTTTGTTGAACCGATTTATTGTGAATGTGAATGTTAATTTAAGGAAAAAGACGAAAGTTGTTAAGCAAACTGAATGCCAAACTTGTTTCGATTTTCCTGAAAGTGAATTCGTTGTACTTTTACCTTTACTTTGAATCTCAAAATCGCATCCGATGGGCCCAACAAATTTTTCGTTGGCAAAATAAACTTTTTTTTTATACATTTTCTTACCAAAACTTTAGGTCAGACACTAATTATTTCTCTTAAAATGAAAGAATGTATGATTTTATGGTTTTTAAATATAGTTGGAAAGAATTTATTAAAATTTGATTAAAGAATTTTGAAGTAAAATGTAATTTTTTTCATAAAATCGTGCGCAAACCATACAAAAAATCTATGAGAAATTCGGGTGATAAAAATACCAGTAAAAAAAATAACCTGTGTATTTGATTCAAACGCATTAAGTTATCAATATTGCAATACCTTAAAATAAAACTCAAAAACTTGTTTTTAATAAAATTTTAAAATTTCACTTTAAATTTAAGTTTTTTTTTAAGAAAGTTCTCCCGCAAAACACTAGTTGACTCAGAGAAAGTCTTAGGTTAAAAACATTTCGTAGAAAAGATAGCTTGGTAAAGAAAACTCATGAATAATAAAAATGTTGGCGAATAGATGACGCTTAGCTTTCACGCAAGCAACTAAAAACTTAACTAAAATTTAGTGGATTTTCCAGCTTTTTTTCTGTTTAATTTAATATTACACACAAAGAAAAATTTTTCCATTTGACAATTGAAATGCGGTCACTTTAACGGAAATCGGTTGATACAACTGAATATTGATTTTCACAGCAAAATTCATTCAATACATTTGAATGTTAGTTGCAACAACTAAAATATTAGAAATTACATTTGATTATGGTTGTACTAACGAAATTGTTTTGTTGTAGCCACCAAAACAACTTTTAAATTCAATTGCCAATTAATTTTTCTATTAACTGAATTTTAGTTTAATCAATTTCTAAGACGTAATTATAACATTTATCCCCATTTTCACAATCCACAGTTTGCTGCAGATTGTTACTTTAACTGACACATTTGTTGTTTCTTTTCCTATATAATGGGTCCGCCATCTAACGTTTTTTTTTTCAACTAGTGCTTATTTCGTGAATGGTAACACTTAGCTCATGTCTGATTTGACAGATAATTAGTTTTATCCTTCCGATGAACGAATATGGTCCGTATGTTCGTTATCTTGTGAAAAAAGTGAAAGAAACTGGCATCCTCATCGATAAACCAAAGCGTGAAAAGCCAAAAACAGTGCGTACACCCGAGAATATTGCTGCTGTGGCAGAAAGTGTGCGTGAAGCGCCATCAACATCAATTCACCGTCGTTCTCAACAATTGAACATTTCGGAGACATTATTGAGACGAATTTTGCATAAAGACCTTGGTATGACGCCATACAAAGTCCAATTTTTTTAGGAGTTCAAAAAAAAAAAGGTAATTGGCGGACCCTTTAGTTTTTTTAAACTTCTTTTATTAAATACTTGACGAATGAGTTATTTTTACTCATTGAAATACGAGGGGCGGCTCACTAAGTCCGTGACTTTTCGAACTTCCCTGGTAGTTATACGAAATGCAACACTGTCCCCATCAAGTACCACCTGTTAATAGACTACTGTCAAATTTTGAGCAAGTTCCGTCATTTACTTTGCGTTTAAAAGCTATTCAAAACATACATCCTCGTGGATTTTTTAAAATGGAAAAAAGTGAATTTCGAGTGCTCAATAAACATTATTTTTTGCGAAAAAAAAACCGTCAAATCCTATGGGGACTCTGCACCATCGATTTTAATGGTAAACAAGTGGTTTACTGACTTTCGCTGTGGTCGCACAAGTCAAGTGAGGTCAATATACCCAAAAATGTCGAAAAAATCCACGATATGGTGTTGGCCGATCGAAAAGTAAAAGTGCGAGAGATTGTTGATGCCAAAGGCAGTGTGGTTTCGATTTTAAATGATCAATTAGGTTTAAGATAGCTGTCTGCAAGATGGGTGCCGCGTTTGATCTCAATTGACCATAAACGTAATCTTGGCAAATAAGATGATGGCATCAGTTTTGTGGGATGCACGCGGGATAATCCACATCGATTACTTTCAAAAGGGAGAAACAATAAAGGGCGAATATTATGCCAACATATTGGACCGATTTAACGACTATTAAAAAAAAACGCCCCATACGGCCAAGAAAATACCTATTTTGGGGACCTCGAAAAAGCCTATTTTTTGGAAGGGATACAAAAATTGGAGAAACGTAGACCTAAGTGTATTGAGCTAAAAGGAGATAATGTTGAAAAATAATTTTTTTTTTTTTGCAAAAAAAAAAACTGTTTCATTCAAAAAATCACGGACTTATTGAGCCGCCCTCGTAATATTAATTCTACTTCTTCTAAAAAATTAACAATACAAGTTGTATAAAACCTTAGGCAATATACTGGCTCTTACCTGCACACAATTCCCTCCATAAAGTTAAATTTTATAATTTTTCTGTAAGTCTATCAATTAAGAGCAACACTATTTTTATATAACAATAAATTTAACAACGTTTTAAAATTAAACAAAATACACATTTTTGACAACGCTGTTCCTAACAAGAGAACAATGTTTACAGCAAAGTTTTTAAAACAATAAATTACAAAACTGACATAACTTTACATAACCATAAACTAGAGAACGTTACTTAACTTTGTAATGTTGTGAAAACATAAATAAGTAAAATTGTTGCTAGCAAAAATATTCCATTTAAAAAAAAAACGTTGACCTCAAGGGAATTTTGTTTAGTTCAAGGGTAAGCACGAAGTTGAAAGGTAGAACAAAAAGAAAAAACATCTTCTAAAATCAAATATTTTTTTTTTGTAAATGGTAAAGTTGTTAGTATAAAGCCATTTACAAAGCGACCGTCAATATAATACGACTGTTGTTTTACAGAAATGTTATTTCGATTATACACTCATACAAATAAGTCTGTAAAAATAGAAGAACAAGCTACTGAAAATTAGTTAAAAACGACGTTACTATAAAAAGCAGTAAAATTAGAAGAATCTTTTTGCTAAATATTAGTAAAATAAAATCAGCAAACCAAAACTGTAAACTATGCTAAGTTCTAGTTAAATTTGTAATTGTTTGTATGAATACTAAGTTCCATATATTCGTAAAAATGTGTATTACAAATAATAAGACAACTAAAATACAGATCTGTATTTATAAGATAAATAAAAACCAGCGTTGTATCTGTCTATTATTTGGCTTTACTATTTCCTTTCGTATGTATATCGGAATGCCATATGTCAAAGACTTAACCGTAATTTTAAAAAAAAAAACTAAAATAATAGAAAAATAAACAAAAATTTATTTAAATAAATAATGATTTTTACAATTCTTTCAACATCTAATAATTGTTTAAAGAAATATATTATTTTTTATTATTTTTTATTAAATTTTATTAAATAAATAATCAAGCTTGATTATTATTAATATAATTATTACATAATTATATTAATTTTCTTTAAACATTATAAATTATTTTATAAACACAAAAACCACTAGTTTTAGTCCTTCAATACAGAAAAAAATCTATCTATTCTATATTCTTTTAAAATACTCTTGAATATGTTTTATAGCTTTATTTTTTATTAGTTTATAATAAAACCATTTGTATAAATAAACAAAAAATCTAAAATAAAATACTTGTGTTTGTTAGTGTTGGTCACTTCTGAGTATAACACACAATAACACAAAATGCTAATAGGAAAGAAACTGCAATTTAACTGCATTACATTCGAGGCCATACTTGGATGTGATCGCCAAACGGTCATGACTTGGTATTGTTACGTTTGTTATGTAAGAAGAAACGCAGGTATGATTCTTACAGCTGCAGGTTGTTGAAAAAATTGTATCATATAGAGACAATCAGACACAAATAATAATACAATTTATATGGAAAATCACTGATGACGCCTGTCCATAAAAAAGTGGCAGAAACTAGTCTATTCTGACTTTAAAACTACTACTGTTTCTAATTTAAAGAGAAAAACGTTTATTCTTCTTCTCAACCTCAACCTTTCTAAATTACATTTGTATAAATGATTCTAAATATTTTTAGTAATACGAAGTGTTCAGTTCACTTGTCGATTTTATAGTGACACAATTTAAAAAATACACAAATACTGAAAGGCAGACATCGCATTACTACGAACTCTGCTAGTTTTGACTATCAAAATAATATTTTTAGACTTTAGTAAATTTAACAAAAAAAAAAAAATAGTTAAAACCCGGTTTTGAAATAGCAAAAATTTTAACTAAAATCTCAATTTGAACTAACAATTACATGAAAATTCATTGTAATTACACGAATTTCATTGTAAAAGCCAATATTCAGTTGTGCGAACCGATTTTATTTGTACACGCAGAAAAAATACACTTTTGAATATGTCTGCAGGTAAATATATGTATGTTTTCAATTATTCAAATTTTCAAATCTAAGCAAAGATATATTTTCAATTTAAAAATTTTAGATATTATGTTTGGAACATGCAAACAGACCATTACCTCTGTCAAATAATTAAATGTTCAATGTATTATATTGAGTTATAGATAAAAAAATATTTTCAAAAATTTTTTTTATATTTTATGTTTTTTTTGGACTTTAAAATTTTGAAAAAAATACATATTTATTTTTTTTTATGCATAAAAAAATAAAAAAGTAAATATTTTATAGCGCCAATTACTAAGATATTGTGTTGCCCTTGTGTATTAAAAGTAATTGTAGCCCACGGGGCATTTAACCCACCCAGTTTCTCAAAGTGCCAGTATCAATATTTTCCCATTCTATCAATATTTCTAGTTTAAATTTTTTTAAGCGTAGTGTACAGCTTTGACTTTGAAAATACCTTGGTGGAAAGGATCCCCCAGAGGTATTCAATGGGTCTTAGTTCTGGACTTATGCCTGGTCATTCAGTTCGGTCGGATGAAATCTTTTGATTTTATGAGAGTATATGTTTAAATGTTTTTATGGCATCAGTAGTTCGTTTCTACTTTAAATTGAACACTCAAAGCAGCCTATGCCTTTTGCATTGAGATTGATTAATACCACCGAAAAATAAGCAATATGTTCTTCTTGGGATAAAATCGGTTAAGAGCGAATCTTAAAAATGTATGCATAAAAACTAATAAGTTTAGGCATAAAATCATTCCTCTTACCGAGATATATCTGCATTACTCATACCAAGATACACTCTCGTCCACTCGTTATATGAAGTGACGACACTGGGCACAACAAATTCAAAATTAAATATTTCGAAACCAAAGAAAAGCGCATCTCTGAAAATTTTTATATCGATTAAAAAAAGTACGGCAAAAGCGGAAGGCTGCGCCACTGGGGCACACATGACACCCCCTATTTATTAAAGTTATTTAAATGCTTCTTTCCATAATTTGTGCAGTTATCGATCATCTTTCATGTCACAAAATTTGACCCATATACTTCTCGCGTGGTCGAGGATAGAAATGTTATTGTGTTTTTTGGGTTGCAAAAAAATAATAGAGAGTCAGTCTATATGAGATAACTATTTCATTTCATGCATTAAAGCAAAACACCCTTTAAGATTTGTAAGCGTTGGTACACTCATAGAAATAAACCTGAAAAAATAACCCTGCAGAAAAAAACTGCTAAATTTAGCAGAGTTTTTTGCTAAATATTAAAATAAGAACAGCAAAAATAAATCTGTTAGCTTTACAAAATATTAGTTGTATGAGATGTGAACTTTTTACTCTGTGAAACTAGAAAAAACGTTTACTAAAAATTTGTAGACACAAAATAGCAAGCAAAAACTGTAATATTAAAACATTTTTCGCTATATTTACCTCAAATTTAGTAGAATGCAAATAACAGTTTATTTTGCTAAAATCAACAGAATTTTTACTAAAAAACTGTAGATTGCTGATTACATAAGGGCTGGCTTTTATTTAAAAATTTCACATTTTTTAATGATTTGTTTGTCTACTAATATTTAGAAAATGTGTTTGCTGACTTTAGCGGATTATTTTGTTACTTTCAATTAACTACAATTTAGCTCAAATATTACTAAATATTTGTAAATTCAACAGATTCAGTTTTATATTTCTTATATTACTAATATTTAGAAAAAAAAATCTGCTAATTTAGCAGTTTATTTAGCAAGCTCATTTTTAACTAATTTTTAGTAGCTTTTTTGCTATTTCTACAGATTTATTTTTATGAGTGTATTATTTTATAATATTAACGAGAATTTTTTTAAAATTTATTTCTAAAAAGTTTAAAAAAAAATATAAAAATTATATTTAGTCAGCAAAAATTGGTAGCACTTTAAAAGACGTATACATTATATTAATTCGAAACATGGTTATTTGTGTTGTATGGGTTAGACTTAATGCTGATTAAACACATTCGAAGAAAACAACATTGGTAAGAAATGCACTAGCCCAATTACTCTTTGCGCGAGGAATTATACCCAGTTGAAGGAAGTTGTAAATTCATCTTTATTTTCTAGTAATTTGGTGATTTACACTCACAAAATTCCTTCCAGAATACTCTATATATATATATATATATAGATATATATTGGATAAATTATTCAAAACTTTGTTACATTTTACCAGAATATTATTTAAATTCCTAAATTTTAGTAATATTGTTTTCGAAGTATCTTGTCAAGTTGATATTTTACCAATTTTTTAGTAACGATTTTTTGAGCATTGTTTCATGGTATAAAATTCAAATTTACTACACACTTTGTTACTCAGCTTTACAATATTTACTTGGGTATTGAATTTTTTATATTACGAAATTAACGTTACACTTGTGTTATTTGGTTGCAACTAATGCTTTTTATAACAAGACTATTGTGAACTAGAATTATAGATGAAGCACACAAAAATGCAAATCTAGACATTATTTGATAACAAGCAAGGTTAGCAAACTTTTCGAAATAAAATTTAAAAAATAAAATCAATTTTTTAGCAAACTATCGAAGATTGCTAAAAAAATGTTCACCAAATTCGTTTATTTTGAGAGCTTTACTTCAACCAAGAACTAAAAAAGTGTTTTTTTTGTGACTTTTTTAATGCAAAAATTAAGCGAAAAAATTATTGGCGATTTTGGACGATTTTCATTACTCTTTTTGAAGGAAAACGGCAAAATAAATCTGCCAACCCTGATTAGCGATGGTTTGCATTTTTATATGGGGTAACTAGTGTGGGAGTCGTTTAGTTAATTAATTAAGATAAGATTATATTTTTTATATAAAATTAAGATTTTTATTGAAACTGAATAATTTAAAGGTGTTTTTCTTTTGAGTGGCAATAATGGAATGGAACTTTTATAAAACAGAATTTTAGAATTTCACACTGAAATATAACAAAATTATAAATATAATAATACACATTGGTACAGTCGCCACAGAGTAAACACAAAATAACTTGTGGCATTCTTTTAAAAAAGTTTTCTTTTTAAAATTTGTGTGTAATCTGGTGAAAACAAAAATTTGTTTGGGGAACTTCCAAACAGGACTCAATAAATTTCATAAGTTGTCAAATTAAAGCGACATCAGTTAAAAAGTAACAATATATAATGATGTGAGCAAGATCATTTGTTTTTCGTTAAACAAAAAACCGTGCAATATTTGTTTATTACTCAAAAAAATTTTTGCCCGCTAACTTATAGCAGACTTTATCTACTGACAGGTCCTTACATGTTTCATTTCGCGTCACCGAAAATCATCAGAGCACCAATGTAGAAGGGCTAGAATATTCTACCCAAATTTTGAAGGAAAAAGATCAACGCTTTACCCGTATTGTTATATTTACTCGATGAGAAGTAAAAAACAAAATTGGAAGAATTGAACTAATTCAAATCAAAAATAAAACATTTGTAACTAATAAACAGTGTATTATGACTGAAGATTCTAGTCTATACACAAACAATGTTCATGTAAGGACCTGTCAGTAGATAAAGTCTGCTATAAGTTAGCGAGCAAAAACTTTTTTGAGTAATAAATAAATATTGCACGGTTTTTTGTTTAACGAAAAACAAATGATCTTGAACTCGAATAATCTTGCTCACATCATAATGTATGATAAAAGATCGAAAAATAATCTTTTGGTTTTAATTTTTAAAATTTAAAAGTAAAACATGTAACAATATATATTAAAAAATCAGTAGTACACCATTCATCTATAAACTTAAAAAGAAATGGTCGCTATCTAAAAGTCCAAAGATTTAGTGATGTTCTTTTGAAAGCTAAAAATGTGTATAACACACATATCAAGAGTTCTTATATCAAGAGTTCTTATGGAGATCATGTGTACTGGTTTTGAGTCATTTCCAGTGAGAACAAAATATTTTATCTAAAGGAAACTAATGGATCAAAAAAATAGGCGTGTGCAATGAAAAGTATATGGTGACCTCCGCAGAGATATAGGGATCATGTGTATCAAGTTTGAGCGAAATCCGTTTGGAAATCAAAATTTTATTATGAAAAAATAAAATTTATACTTTTCAAAGTGGGCGTGGCCGATAAACAAAAAAGTAAATGACGACCTTTCCTGGAGTATGAGGATTGAGTGTACCAAATTTCAGATAAATCCGTTCACAAATAAAAATTTTTATAGCGAACAAACAAACAGAAAAGTAATGTTATGTACAGTCTAAACCCGGTATAACGAATGATATATTGTCAGGCTCATTCGTTATATTGAAATAGTCGCTATATCGCCACAACATTTTGTACTAAATCGACTGTATATTTAACATTTTTCAAAATATGGTGAGCACACGCATTAAATATAAGGTTCTCAGCAAAAAAAAAAAAAAATATTCTTACGATTTTTACATATATTTACCAACTTTTCTTTATATCGATTATAAATATTTAGAACAATTGGTTATATAAGGTTATATCGACGGCTCCATTCTAAAACATGCTAAGTCAAAAAACCTAGTTTGGAGATAAACGCCTTTAAAGTTTAGTGACGATATAGCGGGAACGGTATGAGATAGAAACTTGAGACTTTTTGTGTTCATATCATAATTGTAATATAATTTTTTTAGTTTACTTGAACTTTATAAATTTATAGTAGATCATAGTTTAAAGTGGCTTAGAATACTTTAGAATGTACACAAATCTATTACCTAGTCGTCTAAGTTGACTTAGCAACTGTTTGATGGGTTTTTCTCGCTTACATTGGTCATCTAAGTACACATAGCATGTTTTAGTTCGGAGAAAATTTAAAATTTAAATTTTTTTTACTACTAAGAACGAAATTTGTTTTAAAATACTTTAAATAATTTAACAAATACTGATAATTTTGTTTTATATTTTATTTATTTAAAAAAAAGAGTAAAGGCAGAATTAGGTTTTACGTTCTGTTCTGTTACGAATCAGCTGTTTTGTTTCTGTTCAATTGAAAGTCTGTATGTGTGGTTAGTTTTCACTTTTCCGTTCTGTTCTGTTGCGGACAAATCTATTGAAAATAGAATTCAACGTCAAGTGACAGCCTAAAGTGCGTATGTATTGGTTTGTTGTGAAATCTTTTTTTCAATATTTGAATCAGGGATGATAAAGTTGGTACTATAGTACTTTTTATGGTACTATTTGAACCTCAGATGTACCATGACACTCCTATGACTCATCATACGATTTACAAATTTTTCTATGTATGAATTTCTTTGTCCCTTTAAAATTCAATAATTATTAATTCGATTTGCAGTCCCATATGAACAATGAATTAATTCGAAACCAAACGCTGTGAATTCAATCACATGATTTCACTGAGTGCGACTGATTACAGATGATTATATTAGTTTTATTAATCGATTAAACCAATTATTGAATTCAATCACTAAGGTTTATAATTATTATTAACTAATTTTGATTTTTAAAAAAGTAAATAATAAAAATCTTATAAAAATGTGAAATTGAATTTGTTTGCTACCAATCACAAGGATTGAATTCGCAAAAAACTGTAAGAAATGTAGTTCAATACAGCAAGATATTAATAGCACATTCAAAAAATATTAAAAATTTGCTGAATTTAAGAAAAAATCTCAAAATTGTAAAAATTTTTTTCCGAAAAGTTTGGTATTGAAAATGAGCAAAATCGGTCCAGCGGTCCAAAAGTAATGAGTGACAATGTTAAAGTACCTCTAAATTTTCCATACAAATTGGTGTATAATGGACTGTATATTATTAGAATTCATTGTAGTGTCTGGTGTATAAAATATAACGTCATATTTTTCCACCAGACGCTAAGAGGTGAATAATATTTAAAATTCACCGCAAATTCTTTTTTCTCCACAAAAACTTTTTTTCACCTCAAAAATGTTTTTCACGACTCAATTTATTTTTTTACATCCAAAATAGTTGTTCACCTCAAAATTTTGTTTTCAACTCTTAACATATTTTTTTTTTTTAAATATATTTTTGTTGTTTCATTTATAATTGTTCTTTTTGGAGGGTACAAAGATTTGTTTAATTTATATTTAATTTTTTTTATACTTGTGATGCCGAAAAAGTACTGTTTTAAATGCAGATTGGTACTATTTTAAAATCGCATTTATCATCCCTGAATTGAATGTTTTTGGTTTGAGTTTCTTTTACTTTTTAAAACAGCTGATTCCTCTCACAGAAAAAGTAATTACAAAATATTACCTACAGAACAGAACGACACAGAACGGCAACAGAAAGTAACAACTAATGAGGCCTTAATAATAGTAATTCAGTTTATATAAAAAAAAATCATAAAGTAAGCGTTTTTTGTTTTAAATAGAAAACTAAAAAGTAAAAAGTTTTAATCATCACATTCATAGTTGACTACTTATTCGTTTACAGCAACGCTTTTGAGGTTTCGGTAGAAGTTTTGGTAAAACTTTGGAATGAAGTTTTGGTCACAAAAATATAGCAGATCATTATGTTTTGCTTCTGTTATTGGAAAAGTTGATACATATGTTGAGAAAACCTGTTAATTTTAGCTTATAATGTTATATATAAATAAATAATACAGTTTAACTTGTTTATGGCCAATTCCAAAATTTTGCTGGCTCGGGAACTCATTATTAAAAAAAAAAAACACAATTAATGCGCACCAGTTATGTTGACAACTTTCTCCAAATTAAACAATGTTATGTACACTTACACGA
The DNA here is from genome assembly GCA_021234595.1 of Delia radicum. NCBI lineage: Eukaryota > Metazoa > Arthropoda > Insecta > Diptera > Anthomyiidae > Delia > Delia radicum. Next base: position 137,168,258 of record CM037852.1, read on the forward strand.
CGAAAGTTTTATTTTGAATTAGGGGAAAAACCTTTTAAGTGCACTTAGAGAGGAAAAGCAATGTACAAAACTGTATTATGTACAAGGTGGCGCAAAAATAACCTTCCGATGTTTTTTGGCTGTAATTTAAAAAAAAAAATGAAAAACTTTGATTCTTCTTGTGGATTATTTTTATTTGGTATTTTAATTTTTTTTACATCAAGTCGAGAATATGATGTCATGTAAATGGCCGCCGCCACAGTTGATTGTCATTTGAGCCCTTTTATGGCATTTTCCATCACTTTGGCCAAAACTTCCGGCGATAGGTCCTCACATTCTTGACGGATATTGTCTTTAAGAGCTGCAAGAGTCTGAGTCTTGTTGACATAAACCCGCGACTTCAAAAAGCCCCACAAAAAGAAGTCTGGAGCGGTCAAATCAGGCGATCTTGCTGGCCAGTGCAAATCGCCAACACGGGAGATTAGGCGCCCGGGAAATGCATCCTTCAGCATATCGGTTGTGGCACGTGCAGTGTGTGCCGTTGCACCGTCCTGTTGGAACCACATGTTTTCCAATCCCAATTCATCAAGTTGCGGCAAAAACAACTCGTTGATCATTGCTCTGTAGCGCTCACCATTCACAGTAACCGTTTGGCCCGCGACGGTCTTCGAAGAAAAAAGGTCCGATGACTCCTCCAGCGAAAAACAGCACACCATACAGTGACTTTGAGCGGGTGTAATGGCTCTTCGTGGGTTACACCGCGGATTTTAAGTGCCCCAGAAGCGTAAATTTTGCTTATTTACGTACCCGCTAAGATGGAAATGGGCCTCATCACTCATGATTATTTTTGATGAAAAATCATCTTCCTCTTGGTGGTGATTAAGGATGGCTTGAGCGTATGTTACACGCGATTGGCGGTCAGCAGCTAACAGCTGATGCAACGTCTGGACTTTGTACGGAAACATCTTCAAATCTTGTACCAAAATTCGCTGTAAAGACCGTCGACTGATACCCATTTGCGTGCCACGTCGTCTGGTCGATGTCGACGGCGCTTCCATGACATCCTCGGCTACAGCAGCAATATTCTCTGCAGAACGGCTACTCCGGGGTCTGCCACGCCTGGCAGCATCTCGTGTTGTGCCAGTCTCTTCGAGGCGAGCGGCTAAACGTCGCAGTGTTTCACCAGTAGGCGTTGGACGGCCAGGAAATCTGCGACGAAATTCACGTTGTGCCAAAGTCACCGACCGATTATTGGTCAAATAAATAGTCACCAATATTCCGCGTTCTGGAGCAGTGTAGCGTAACATTGTTTATTAACGTGTATTTCGCATGTGTTTACAACACAAATGTCAAAACAGAACTGACATTAGGGGCCAATCGCAAAATTCATAGCATTTTCTGATAGGAGGATTACTTTTGCGCCACCTTGTACATGCTAAGTATACATAGAAAACGCGAATAAATAAATGTCCATTCTATAACATGCTAAGTACTTTTAGCATAAAACGAAAAAAAAAAATAGTTCCAAACCAAATCATGCTAAGTGTACTTAAAACATTATAAAAGGGGAGGTTTTTAAAACTTGATAAATTATGCTAAGTACATTTTTGCTTATAACTTTTGATACGATAATCCGATCAGTACTACAGAATCTAAGTTAACAAACGATGAATTCAGATATGCTATTCCCAATAAAACATGCTATGCCGACTTAGTATGTTTTAGAATGGGACCGTCGATATAAGACGCGTTATAACGCGTCTACGTTATACCGAGTATTCGTTATATCGGACCTTAACTGTATATAGATAAAGTATTTGTACATTTTTTTAAACCGTTTAAACAGTAATAATTTGAATTGTTTTTGATTAATCTTGAAAAACCATACCAACAAACAAAATCCGAAAAAACTAAAAAACCTTGTAAATTTACTTTAGTTATTTGCTTTTATAATATATTTCCTCTACTTGAAACACCCTATAATTACTGTATTACCAAGGTAATAAACAAATAATAAAGTAACAAAAAAAAAATAAACAAAGAAAAACATTTTACCATATTCAAAAACAACATTTATATGTTTTTACAGCAATAATTGCAAAACTTTATGAATTTATTGGTTGTTTGTGTGGGAAATTTTGTTGGTATCTGTTTATGGAAGTGTTGGTAAATGAATTTATGTTTGTATGTTTGTGTTTGTTAAAACTAAATGGGATGACTGTATGCTATTAACTTCATTATTACGTTTGTGTGTGTTTGTATGTGTATACGATTATTGGTATAAATAGTGGTCAATAGAGTTTGTAGCAGAAAAACACGTATACAGGTGTTTTTATGTTTTGTAACCTTGGTAACTAACTAATATTTTATATATTTGTGTATATGTAAAGGAGTTTATATTTAAGGCACATATTAGAATTCGTCACGAAAATTTGATTTTGTGATATCATCACTTTTTAAAAAATTCAACTCCTTCCATATGCGCTCGGTGGCCAAACACGCCGATTTAGCGTCCCTTTTACTACAAAGCAAATAGGGATGTGTTTATATGACATTTGAACTCGCAATTCGATTCTACGGCAAAAATTATTTCAAAATACTTTTTGCAAAGTATTTGAAGTGCAACCGTTTAGGCAATAGAGTGGACGGAAAACTCTTTTTTTTTTAAAAACTTTTTAAAATAATAATTTTTTATCACACAAAATAAAAATGTGTTACCAACTGAAAAACATTTGCTATATATCGCGAAACGCCAAAAATTTATTAACGTCTCAATTTTTAAACGAATGTTAATTTTGTTCGGTTTAAGATCATATTGTCGAATCCCAAATAGATATTGATAATTACTTGTTCACAACATATAGATAAAAAAAAAGCATTGATAAAAACTATTAAGAACCAATGGTTGACACTAAAGCATTTTCCTAGATACCAATCTATTCATCAGGTGTCTCTATGACTCCATCTAGGGTTAACTAAATATATTTTGTAAAAAATAATAAACATATTTTTATTTAACACACAAAATGAAAAATTATTTTGAGCTACAAATATCGCGATATATCAATAATGTTTGTTGTTAGGGATCCCTAAGTAAAAAATAAAAAAATGGTTACATGTACCTCCTACCCACCAAAAAATTTACCCGAAAATCGAATTTTTGAAACTTCGCAGCCCATTTTTAAAACAAAAATGATTTATTTGATTTGATTCTAGCTTTTTTATTTTACTAGATAAACCAAACGCTAATTTTTTCGGAGATAAATTTTCATTAAAAAAGTCGAACTTTCTTAACATACATAGCAACTATATTGCCCTGATGAACAGCGTATCCACATAATATTTTTTTTTTCAATTACCAATATCCTAATGAACATATTTAATAAAATATAAAGCTTTACTGCATTATCATATTTTTTATATTTATTTAAAAATGTGTACAATGGTAGTGAAAGGGTTAATTAATAAAATATTGCAGTTTAGAGAGACAGCATTTTGAAAACTTAATAACTTTAAAAAATGTGTACAATGGTAGTGAAAGGGTTAATTAATAAAATATTGCAGTTTAGAGAGACAGCATTTTGAAAACTTAATAACTTTCTACTGGGTTACCATAAAGCGAAAACTTTTGCACAATTTTTCTCAGCTTAAATGCATTTTTGATTGTATGTCGTAACAAATTACTTTACAAGTTATTTGAAAAAATTTGATATTTTCGTACCCACTCTAGTTTCTAAATGGTGAATTCAAATTTCAAATTTTGCTCTGTAGGAAAAGTGACCCTGCCACGTTTTTGGCCCCCACACACTGTTTCATATTTTAAGAAAGCGGCCAAAATTATTTTTTTTTATGTTCTCTCCGATTTTAAAATTGTTTTATTCATATCAAAGTAAATACTAGTAACCTAGGGAGCCAAAAAATTGTATCTCTATTTCAACTATTTTTTTTTTTGTAAAAAGGTCAAAATTTCCCGGAAATCTTACCGTCAAAATGAGTCACCACCCCATTCTTACTACATTCTTACACCCCATTGTATATGCTCCTGGTTGCGGCCGTGCGAGCTAGAGCAAATTCTGTGACCCAAGGAAAGATATTCGCTAAAAATATATGTACTGCAAAGACACGTTACCGAAATTGAATAAACAGTTTCGGCCACAGAAATTGCCTAGCAGGGTTCGGAGCAATTAATTTGGAAAAGGTAAAAATAGCTTTTATTGCCATTTTTATAAATTTAATGTGGGGTGAACGGATGCTACAAAGAATGGCCAGCAAATGAAATTAGAATACTATGTAGGTAAATGCCACTGCAAATGTAGTTAAAATCAAATGAAAATTCACTTAAGGAAATGACGACTTACATTTCAGTAAATTCACTAAACATTGTCATTAGTTTTTTAATGTTCAAAAAATTAACCAAAATTGTAGTAAAAAATAAACAAACATTTAACATTTTTGCTCTTCAAAGTTTAGTAACGTCATGATGATTATTAAGAAAAACCCCTAACCACGTGCTTGATTAGTAAGAAGACAAGAATGGAGTAAAATTGGTTATTAATGGGTTTTTTGTTAAAGTTCTGCCTGTTATGGAGGCTCTAACTTTTTTAAAACTTCGGGTTGTGATGAGATCTTTACCCAGATCGAAATACTAGTATCAACCTAGCTAATATGTTTCATTTGCTTTATTTTGTAAATATACGGAGGTTGGAAGCTCGATAAAAATTAAAAATAACATAAAAATAATCTCGATGTATATAAAAACAAAAACTAACAAAACTGTAAAAAAAAATTTTTTTTATTTTGTTAAATAACAAAAAACGACCGTAAAAAATTAATGTAAAATCATAAGACAGTCATTTGATGTGGTTTGTTTTTTTAAATGAACTACAGGTTATTAAAAATTGAATTTGTTCTTTGATGACTAATGCATCGAAATTAATTTTAAAATGTTCCTTACAATGATCTATGGAAAAGTTGCAGAAGCTTTAGCGGAAACAAAGTCTTCGTCAAGATGCACCAAATGCCAAAAGAGATCAAGTGAATTAAGCCAGCTACCATCACAAGACGATATTTTCAATGACCCATAAGAATTTTGAATGTCCCCTTTTTTTGGAATGTCCCCTCAATTCGTTTTAAGCAGCATATTCTTAAATTGGGTTACGATTTGGAATTGCAGCGTCTATCACAGGAGTACATTATGAATTAATAAGATGATCCCAAATTATATTAGAAGTTATAGCATGTAGAAGAAAGATAAATGCAACAAAACTTGGCCAGTATGCCAATGAAAACAGCAATTATTAATAACGAAAAATGCTCTTGGAGACATATGCCAACCACAGTTCATAAAATTGGTACCATGGGGTACAAATAATTCAACATAATATGCCAACAATTGCACATCTATCTGAAGAAGTGCAA
>CM037852.1:137173754-137224613 GCA_021234595.1 Delia radicum
CAGGGAACTTCTGCTTTAAAAATATGTAGTTGTTTGGGTTGTAATACAGTTTCATTATTTTTAATGTAAATTTAAGTCATTTGTAGAACAAATAAAATTTTTAACTAACCTGTAGTTCATTTTAAAAAACAACTCACATCAAATGACTGTTTTATGATTTTGCATTCATTTTTTACAGTTGGTTTTTTGTTATTTAAAAAAAATAATTAATAAATGTTTGTTTATTTTTTACTACCATGTGGTTCGTTTTTACTACAATGTTAGTCATTTTTTGAACATTAAAAAACAAATGACAATGTTAGTTGAATTTAATGAAATGTAAGTCGTCCTTTTTTTAAATGAAATTTCAATTGTTTTTGACTACAATTGCTGTTGTCTTTACCAACATAATTTCCTAAGTGTGTTAAGGCCTTAAACCTGCCGCAACATTTGTTCGCTGTAGTGAACATAAGATAAAAAATAATTCTTTTCTGTGTAATTTCATATGTTTTTGGATATTTTGACCTTACGGCTGTATAATTTTTTGTTTTACTGGTTTGTGCAAGTGTTTTTAACTCGATTTATACTTTTTTAATGTTAAAACAAAATATTATATATAAAATATAGTTATATAGTTTTTGCGTAATACCCCTCATTTAGTTTTGTTGGCTATGAATTTACATGAGTTTCTCAAGGAACGTATCTATTTTATAAATCGGGGTATATGTGTATTTTTTTTTTCGTATGAAAGATTTTATCTTACGGGAATTTTTTTTCATGAAAATCTTAGTTTTGCATTAGAAAATGAAAACATATATCTATAGAAATTCATGAAACTTAGGTTTTATTTGGTACCAAAAATATATTTCCTTTTATGTATTATACATAAATAATTTTTAAAAACATTTTCTTTTTGTTGTTAATTTTTTTGAAATAAAATATTTTTAAATTTAGTGTAATTTCTGGGAATGATATAACATTACATATTATTTTATAGGTTATTAGAAAAGCTTTTACATTTTATCTAAATCCGACACACTTTTTAATGGACATTATTAGACCACCATATATTTTATATATATAAAGGGTCCGCCAAATAACTTTTTTTTTTTTGAAAATGCTATAAAAAAAACCACTGAATATTTTCTCAAATTTCTTTTTATTTGAAAGTACAATCCTTCCGGTTAATAATGGAAAATAATGCAGTATGAGCTTCATCTAAAAAGATGATTTTTTTGGCAAAAATCGGCATCGAAAAAAAAACCGTTATATGGCGGACCCATTATATTTAATATATTTATATATTTATTTAATTATAGCATTACTTTACATACTACAAAAATCTTTAATTGTTCAGACCACAACAATTTAATTAATTTACAGTTTTTTTTATTTAATAAATAATATCAATTATATATTACACCCTGTAACAAATTTAATTTTTTTTTCTCACACATGAAAAAATCAATATCTACGAGCAACTAAAGACAACTTAAGGTTAAATTGAGTTTTCAGTTTTTCGACATTACGTCAGAATTCCTTTTAAAAGGACTTTAAAATTTAAATTTTCCTCAAAAAAATATTAAAATTGTACTCGTTTTAGGACACCAATATGGGAATTAAATAAAGGTGAGAGAATTCCATTGGCAAACCAACAAAATTTAATCATTATTCAATCATTTTAATTTTAAGTGCTTAAAATTCATCACCAGATTAATGAACAGAAAATATATTAAATTAACTAAAACCAAATCACCGCATCCAAAATATTGGATTTCAAATCAATATTAAAACAATTCATCTTCTGCATTACTTTTAATATAAACAACTTATCGGAGATTTTGTCACTTTACTAAAATATTTGCAGTTTTTTTTTTTCTTCTTTATTTAATTCAGCAATATACATATTATTACAAAAAGCATAATTACTTAAAATAAGAATATTGTGAGGAATGAGCGACTTTGACTATATGTCGTCAGTCGACTATTTAAAATAATGCAAAAGATAGTTTGAATGATATGAAATACAAATGTTTAAAAATTATATTCAGTTACTAAAAAATTTATATAATAACACATGCCTTTATATACACTCTAAAAAATGATTGTAAATTTACTACTATAAAACGAGTAAAGTTTCATGTATTATCACGCTAATTCGGTAAATTTATACATCAAAATGCGTAAAACTATTTTGCGCACACTTTTATATACAATAATACCCACTTACAGTATTTTTACCAATCATGTGTTTACAATTAAACACATTATTCCTAAAAGTAGTATTATTTTGTTAAATAAAATTTTTACGCACAAAGTTCGTAAATATACTAACTTATAATAGTAATAAATATTTTGACATTTTAAAATTGAAAAAAAAAAATTAAAACCAATTGAAAAAGCCAAAAAATCTAAAAAAATTTAATTTATTGAGAATTTTAATGAAAAAAAATGTATAACTGTAGTATTTGTGATAGTGGTTTAGTTTATAGTTTATTTCCAAGTGTTTGCAGCCTAATTGTGGAAAAATATTTTCAAAATATAATATATGTACAGAGCTTTAAAGAATAAAATTCTTCATTCGATTTATTTAGTCAGTTTTTACTCAATCGATTTAAAAAATATCGCCAATATTGAAAAAAATTGCTAAAATTAAAAAAAAAAATCGTCAAAAATCGCTAAAATTGAAAAAATCTTTAAAAAAAAATGTTAAAATTAATAAAAAAAAATCGCTAAAATTAAAAGAAATCTCCAAATTAAAAAAAAAAAAAACGCTAACATTTAAAGAAAATCGCCAAAAATTAAAAAAAAAAATCGCTAATATTTAAAAAAAATCCCTAAAATTAAAAGAAAAACTGCAAAAAATTAAAAAAAAAAATCGTTAAAATTAGAAAAACGTGATCTAAGAAATTTAGACCGGTATTGGGGTTGAGTTTTGAATACCGGTGCAAAAAATTTTCCAGTAGCTATTTATTTTTGAGTTATGGACGGTTTTTATTTAGTCATTTTTAAAAGGTACATATTTTGAAAACTAATGGAGCTGGAGTAAAAATGGTTGCACCATTGTTCAAAACTTATCCCCGTTACCCCTACAACGATTTCGATTTGATTGGCTGCATTCGTAAATCGTGTTTTTCTCGAAAAGTAAGCATCGCAGATAAAAAAGAGTATTTATTTGAAAAAATCGCCTATGTTTCAAAAACTAACAGAGATAATAAATGACACAGACAACTTTTCCAATTTGAGCTATTTTTTTTTTAACAATTATAGTGATTTTTTTTTTAATTTTCGAGATTTTTTACTTTTGCCGAGTTTAAATTTTTAAGTTAAGTGATTTTTTACATTTTTTGGCGTTTTTTTTCAATTTTGGAAAATGTTTTAAATTTTTGGGGATTTTTTTTCATTTTAAACGATATTTTTTTCAATTTTAGCGTTTTTTTTTTAATTCTGGCGGGTGTTTTTATTTATTTATTTAAGTCTAAGGGATAAATCCCTACAGACAATTTTCTTGTTTTTCAGTTTCGCCGATTTTGGCAAATTGTAATCGACTGTACAATTCTACAGATATTAGTTTTTTGTTGTTAAAATTTTGACATATAATATAATTATTTTATTTTTTAACCGCTCCACGTGCTAGCTCTACAGGAACAGTTAAACGACTAATTATTTTTTATTTCATACTCAAAAAGACCAAACACAATCGGAAATCACTCGGGAAAATTTTTAGAGATCGTTTTACAATCATACTTTCTGCATTAAAACCTGCATCCCTTAAAAGGGATTAGCGTAAGCTGCTTACAACACTGCATCCTTGTTAGGGAAACAGGAAGCTCAACATTTTTGTTTGTTTATTTTTATACGAAAAAAAATTAGTCGTTTCTTTTGCTGCTTCTCAATAAATAGTAAGCACTTACATCAGCGCATTTGTTTTATTCTGCTTCTGAAAACACGAAAATTTTTTACTGGGTTGTGACTAGAGCTGCAAAACTATCGATGGCACTATCGATAGTATCGATAGTTTTATTTTTAATGGACTATCGATAGTTTTTTTTCCGATAGCGATACTATCGGCAAAAAAAAAATCACTATTTTTTTGTGTTTTTTTTGCACTAGTTTGTGTTTTACTGGTGGCGTTTGAAGAAGAAGAAGCTGAATTTCACGTAAGTAAACAAACAATGAATAAAAATGCAAAAAATTTTATAAAATTTATTTTTATTTTAACTCGCTGACATCGCTGACATAGTGCTGACCCTCTCTTTATAAAATTGTTGATATCCTCATACGATTTTCCAAATGTCCCCAGGGACAAGTCAGCAGTTCGTCAGCGGTTGTCCGAAAGAATTGTTCGTGCCCACTGATACTACACCATTAACAGATATAATTCGAAAAAGATCAATTGTAATTCAAAATTCTATTTATAATTCGAAAGCTCCATTATACTTGTAATTCGAAAATTGTATTTGTAATTCGAAAATTCCATTTGAAATTCGAAAACTCCAATTGTAATTCGAAGATTGTACTTGTAATTCGAAAAAGATCAATTGTAATTCTTATTAAGATTGTAATTCGTAAAAGATCAATGGAAATTCAGTTGGTATTTTTCGAATTACAATTGGAATCTTCGAATTACAATTAATCTATTTTGAATTATAATTGATCTTTTCGAATTACAACTAGAGTTTTTCAAATACAAATGGAATTTTCAAATTACAAATAGAATTTTCAAATAACAGTCTTCGAATTTAAAATGGAATTTTCGTATTACAAGTAGAATTTTTAAATTAAAATTGATCTTTTTGGAATAACATCTGTAAATAATGTAGTATGTAAGTGTGTAGATGTCAGCAGTTTAATAAAGAGAAAGTCAGCAGTATGTCATCGGTGTTTTTTTTTTTGCCAACTGGGAATTGATCTCAGTGAATTCGTTATTTTATTTGTTTTTTATGCGTTTTGTCTATTTTTATTTGTTTTGTTTGTTTTTTAATATTAATTTTAATAAAATATAGTTTTTTTTTGTTGAAACATTTGTTTCCCTAATAAAAATTACAAAAAAAAACGAACAATTTCAAAATATCCGATACTATCGATAGTATCGATAGTTAAAAAATAAACTATCGAAACTATCGAATGGAACGACTATCGATAGTTTTGCAGCTCTAGTTGTGACGGCACTGGAATACGCTACTCGTAACTTTTTTCTGATTTTTTTTTTATATGTTTGTTCTTATAATGGTTGTGTTTACCTTTTTCTCTTCTTCGCCTTTTTTTCTACTCTATCTTTACTTTTTTCTCTACTTCGTCCATACAAGCTGCGACATCAACATCCCTTCGTTTACTTGTTCTCCATTCCATGAATGTGTTTATCGGAATATTTTTGGTAGCAACATAAATTAGTTACACATTAGTTCAAAATTAGTTTTTTTGGTAAAAGCGTTTGAATTAAAATTTTAGTTGAAAACGCAATGTCAGCGAAAAAATTGCGGAAAGTTAGGTAAATATTTTAATTAATAGACGTTTAACAAAATTTTAAACTAACTTTTTTTTTTGAGTGTAGCATATATTATTGTTATATATTGCTTATATGGATTTTATGGATTAGCATGTAAACATATGTGAGCATATCAAACTATGTCAATTTTTTAAGATTGGATTAATGAGATAAAATTAGATGAGACCAGAACTCGTATACTATCGAATCAAATGATATATTTTTAAATATAATTTGATATTATTTAGTTTATTTCATCAAACGATACAGAACTAATTTCAGCATCTAATTATATGTGATTCAAAAAATTGTTTTTTTTTTTACCGGGTATGTATTACTTCACTAATTTTTGAACTTTTTGGATATAAAAGTATACGACACGATTTTTGGGTCGGGGTTCTAAATGTCAAATGTTGGTTTCTTTTGTGTTATTTTTTATCAAGTTTGCTTTTTATCAAAGTGCTATCTACTGTTCATCGTAAAATTTTTAAAACCTACTAGACAGTAAAACAACAAAAGAAAACTATAAATGCTAGGAATAAATAATTTGGTATTTTTGTATGTCCATCAAAATTTTTTTTATCGACCGATGTAGAAAAATTTATCTTTTATGTTGTTAAGTCAAAAATCCCTATCGAAAATATTCGATTTTATTTTCTATAAAAAAAAAAAATCTATGAAACTCAAGAAGGACATTGAATGATCAAATTTTTAAGGCTATTTTTAATACTGAAAAATTATAATCAATTTTTTTTATTGTAAAGCAGAGTTTCTTACCTTTCATTTGATACCAATATTTAAGTCATATCATGAATACAAGTGTTTTAATATTTCTTTGCAAAATTAAAACTTTTAAAATTAATTTTGACGAAATGGCGATAGACTAAAAACGCACTTTAACTATATATGGTTTCTAGTTTCGCGTATATATTGATTTTTTCATGTGTGGAAACTTTTTTTTTTCACTGTGTTATTAAATACGTTCGAGCTTGTAGAAATTAATTTAAATTTTAAGAACCAGAAATTTTCTGATATTTCACATAAATCCTATGACTGCAAAAAAAACCAATACATAGCATTTAATATACCACTACAATAAAACCTCAAACATTCCATTGATAGATAGATAATATATTTAAAATTACAAAGATAATAACAAAAAAAAAAATCAATTTAGTTAAACATATAATATAAGGCTTTCCAAGGCAACTGTCCCGTTACTGGAAAATATAAATCGTATAAATGTAAAACTTATAGTATATATACATGGAATATTAAATAAAATAATTAAATTTGGAACATGCTTAAAATTTTACGATTTCAAATAAAATTAATTATTTTTTTAATTCAGAGCTAGTTCTCAATTTTTAATAGATAACTTAATTTATTTAAAAATGGGCCAAGCATTATTTTTTATTTATAACAAATAGTTCAGATTTTTTTTCTATCTATATATTGCTACTCTGCTACGTTTTATGCGGAAAATTTGCTTAATATTGTACATATCGCTCATTTACTAAAAGACTGTCATAAGTCAAAAGACATGGTTTTAGTTAAAAAAGCATATTTATTAGTTATATCATGATTCATATTGCGCAAAAATTTCATATTAATATCTTGTATACTTTCGAGTTAGAAGAGAATATATTTTTTTTTCTGGAAAGGGGTACAAAGAGTATAATTATCTCTCGATAATTAGCGCACTCGCAACCAACTCTCACTAAGAGAAAAATGCATTAAAAATCTATGTATAAAAAAAACATGGCAAAACAAATAGAGAGAGGGTCGATCGAGTTAGATATGGATTGAGAACTTTAAACGTGTTTTCTGCTAAATTGTGTTTTTTTTTTTTTTGAGGTATTTAAGTCTTTTAGAATATGTTCATTTTTGGGGTTAAAACAGACTAAAAATTTGTTGATGCCACATCAATTACGCTTTGTACACTGGAAATGTTACAATCTAGAACTAGATACTAGAATTAGAATCCTTGAACTTAAATCCGCTTACGTGGATCAATTTGACCTAGGTCCAGGGCATATAACATTTGATAGTTTAAAACATAAATTAAGTTTTTCTTCTATGTAAATTCGTTCACGATATAGAAAAAACTAACACCGTGCCCTTTAGCGTACTTTTAAAAATTTTAGACATTTTGAGGTATAATATTTTCAAATTTTTTTTTGTATGACTTGATGTTGACGATGTTCAAGCATTCCTGAAAAAACACACTCAAATAATGAGTCCTGTAATCTTGACTCGAAGGTTTGGACGTATTACCCTTTATATTATAATTCTAACTTTTTTATATAAAATGTTCCAAAAGTAATAAGTTACGCATTACTGGCAGCTTTACGTACATATACATACAAGGGTATGCATAATAATCCATTACCAGAAGGACAGAAATAATGGGTCTTAAATTAGATTAAAAAAAAAGATACGTATTAAAAAAAAAAACTGGTATTAATTTTTTTTTAAAAATGGCCGAGCCGGGAATCGATCCCAGGTCGTCAGATTAACAACCGACTGCTCTATACCCAAAACCACCGGGGCATATAACATTTGATAGTTTAAAACATAAATTAAGTTTTCTTCTATGTAAATTCGTTCACGATATATTTAGCTTACAAAAAACGAATCATTAAACATTCTAAAAAAAAAATTCACAAAAATTTTGTGTCATTATATTTTTGCCCGCAAGTAATGGAATGAATAACCTTTTATTGTCCACCAGCTATTTTTTGTATGAAAGTAATGCATTATAAGTTTCTTCTTGGTAACCCATTATTTTATTATTTAAAGTAGAAGGTTATACTAGAAGGTTATAATTACTCATTACAAAGTAATGTATAAAATAACAAGTAGTCATTACAATGTTTTTCCTGGGATGCTAAATCAATTAAACATTTATCTTTAACGGCGCAAATATTATGGCGGATTTAAATTTCAAGCAAAGTAGACACGTAAAAATTATAGTTTTAGTTTGAATTTAATTTAATTTTATGTAATAATTATAATTATAATCAATTCATAGACCTCATTATATTTATCACCTTTCAAAATACATATTTCAATATACAAGAAATATAAACATAAACTTAAAAAATGTTTTGTCAGCTATTAGAACATAAATAGAAAAATGCCGATTATTAATGTTTTGTCATGTATTACAACAAAAATAGGAAATGTCGATTATTATTGGGGCAAATTCACTTTTTTGCAGGTTTGTTGATACTTAATTGAGTTTAGGATTACCTTTCAGCATTAAAAATTTATAAAATACTTTAAATTTGCAAAATTAAAAATTTTATATAAGGATGCCTTTTGAGGTTATGAACATTTTAATTTCATGATTTTACTATTTTGACTTGATGAAGTACTAAATTTGTAACAAATTTTTTTTTCAAAATTTGCTAAAGTTTTTACTAAAAATATTATTTTGATAATCAAATCTAGCAGAGGTCTCTGTAATGTGATGTTTTGCGCTTCAGTCTTTGTGCATTATTTTATATTGTGTCAGTATAAAATGCACAAGTGAAGTGACCACGCCGTATTAGAAAAATAGTTACCAAAATGTATGCAAAGGGTTTTGTTATAATTAAAAAAAAAAAGAAATATACAACTATATAAAATATTTACGAGATTTTTTTTCTGAATTGAAATGCTAAAATAATTTATAAAGCAATGCAAATGAAAATTATTCAAAATCGAGGCCATACTCTATATTTCTTTATTAGGATATTGTCCTAACAAATAATCTATATAGATTTTATGTTTTCAAATTTATTATTTGACCCTTTCAGGAATGTGTTGATATATCTATTTCGGGAAGTTTCTAGGTTCCCATCATCAGAACACGTTTTGAAAGAGGTCACAATCCCATGCCAAACGTCAAACATTCATATAAACTAGTTTACCTCACTACATGAGAACTAATATATGAGCTCGAAGTTAAAGATTATCACCATATATCAAAAATAAATTGAAAACTTTGTTTGGGGAAAAAAACTTAATTTTTATTTTTAAAAATTATATCAAACTTATAATTTATAATGTTTAAAATAAATTAATAGAATAGTTTAAAAAATATTTTCCTTTTAACGATGAATAGATATTGAAAGAATTTGAAAAATCGGTGCATATTGAATTACATTTTACTTATATTTCTATTATTTTCATTGTTTTAAGTTACTCTTCAGTTTTTTTATACGTCATTCATAATAAAGGAACAAAGGAAATAATAGTGGCAAATAAAAGACGGATACAATTCCGAATTTTATTTATCTTATAAATACAGGGCTGTATTTAGTTGTCTTATTATTTATAATAACAAATTTAACTAATAAACAGCGCTTAGTCTTTAACTACAAATTTAACTAAAAGGTAGTAGATTTTACAACGTTTTTTTCCTGTTTTTATTTTACTAATATCTAGCAAAAAGATTCTGCTGATTTGACTGCCTTTTCATGCAACATATTTTTTTAACTAATTTTTAGTAAACTTTTCAGCTATTTTTACAGACTTATTTGCATGAGTGTAAATTTGGCATTGAAAATATATACTTCTTTTAGATGGACTATTTGTTTGGATAGTCACATATATTTTTAGTAAAAATCATGACAACTAAACTTATAAAAACATGCCAACCATACCAACAACAAATATATTGATAATCACTATTTTGTAATAAATAGCAACATTAATTACATTATATACCAATAAATTTACAAATTCTATTGGTATTTACTTTTTAACACTATCTACAATACAAAATTGCTAAACATCTATAACTAGTAGGCTGACCCTAATTTGTTAATTTAAGAATTTCGTGACGTAATAGCACTCAATCGATATATTATTGTAATGAATATGGAAAAAATTCAAAATAAAATTGTTCTAGGGTACATATAGTACGCTACTTGCTTTTGAAGTTGGACTGCACAATGTATTTTTGAATTCTTTAATCAAATTCTTGTACATAACAGGGCGCAAAAGTTTAATAATGGTGCGCATATTATTTAACATTTAGTATGAAGTAGGTTTTCTTTGTTAATTGTACTCTAAACTTGTCTTATTTATACAGTATTACATAAAAATCCAAAATTGAAAATAAAATAAAAAAACCAACTGCCCTAATAGCCCGCAAAGGGAAAAAATACAAATAACTTGTTTTAAACCAAAATAATGATGTGGTGGACCTAAATTACTTTTTAAATTTTTACAAATATTTGTTTCAACGAAAAGCTTACTATAAAAAAACTTTCGAGCCTTGTTTTGTCCGCAAATTAAAACCATAAACGCAAATTAAAATACACTACGAAGGCAAACTTCAGGCACATGTTGCGAACTATACCCTTTGAAAATTAGTTTTGTTATTTTTTTAATAATGGTCACAATAATACCTATTGTTGGAATGCTAATTTTTCACTTTCGGGACCGCCTAACCTATACACAGACATTCATTTATACATTTATTAGATAAAGTTCATGAGAAAAATGTAAAATTTCTTTGTTTTTGAGATATCATCACTTTTTAAAATTATTTTACATCAATAAGAAAATTTAGTTTTTATTTATTTTTTTTGATTCCCACTTCTTTCCTGTGCGCACTGCGCACAGTGGGTAATTTTACGAGAAGGCGGCCAAAGTTCTATAACTTTTGACTGGATTGGTATTTTTTATGTATTTTTTTACTCGATAGGTAGGACTTTAGCCTTTAATTGCGCATTAAAACGTAATAATCGACTAATAGAAACAAAAGTTATAGGGAGTTAAAAATGCATTTCTTTTTTGTTGTGCTTCAGTTTAAAAGTTGAGAGTTTTAACATGTTAAATAGGTATTTTGTTTTTTTAAATTTTTTATTTTTTTATTTTAGCAATGTTGAGGTTAAGAAGAAGCATAAACGTTTATCTCTAAAAATTAAAAAACACTATTAATTTTTAAATCAGATTAGACTAGTTTGTGGCCTTTTTTATGGGCAGGCGTCATCAGTAACTTATCATTTAAATTGTATTATTATTTGTGTCTTATAATTGCGCTGTTCTAACATTACAAACGTAACAATACCAAGTCATGACCGTTTAGCGATCACATCCAAGTATGGCCTCGAATGTAATGTAGATAAATTGCAGTTACTCAGAAGTGACAACACTAACAAACACAAATATTCTATTTTTAGATTTTTGTTTATTTTTCTAATTTCCTTCGTCTCTATTTCACAACGTTACCAGATTGACGTATGGTTTTTACTTCCAGTGTTGTACTATACAACTGATACTTATTTGTTATTCCCGAACTTAAATCTTGCCAGAAAATGCCAAAATTTGAGTTTTAGTCTCAATATTCAAAGGAGCCAATGGTTGGCTTTTTTGGAAAAAGACGAGTTGTTATAAGGATAAAACTTAAAAATGACATTTTGAAGCTTAAAACAAGGTTCAAATAGTATTCTTAGATATATAGGAACAGGACATCTAAAAAATTTAAAGTAATTCAACTTTTATTAATATAGATTAAACAATATTAGTAAAAATTTCTTTTTTTAATAGCTTTGATTTTTATTTTCCCGAAGTTTTTTAGCTTCTTCATCAAATTCGATTGAGGTTGATTTCCATTTTTGTCGAATACTAGACATATATGGGTCTGATGTGCAGGACGAAATAGTGACAAGTATTTAAGTGTACAGACTTTTGTTGTATTGTGCTTACGAAAGAATCTGCTTTCTTTGTTCCTTTTTACTTGCGCTTCTTCAGATAGATGTGCAATTCGTGGCATATTGTGTTGAATTATTTGCATCCCATGGTATCAAATTTTATGAACTATGGCTGGCATATGTCTCCTTGAGTATTTTTTGTTATAAAGAATTTCTGTTTCATTGGCATACTGGCCAAATTTTTTGCATTTATCTTTCTTCTACATGCTATAACTTCTAATATGATTTGGGATCATCTTATTAATTCATAATGTACTACTGTGACAAAAGCTGCAGTTTCTGGATTGGAAAAAAACTCCTTGCAGTGTTTCCATCATTTGAATTTCCTTCTCCTTGTTTTAGCCTAGCTGATGATCATTTTCTTGAATTTATTTTTTTGCTTCCATTTTCCTAAATTTTCTTTGTTTTTCTCATTGTTTCGCCTAACGGGCCAAATTTCAAATCATAACCCAATTTAAGAATATGCTGCATAAAACGAAGTCGTATGCGTCGTTGATATCATCTTGTGATGGTTGTTGATCACTTGATCTCTTTTGTCATATGGTGCTTCTTGACGAAGACTTTGTTTCGATTAAAGCTTTTGCAACTTTTCCATCGATCACTTTAAGGAACATTTTAAAATTAATTTCGATGCATTGACCATCATATTTAAATATTTCTGGTTGAAGTTCTTTAATTTGATCTTTTATTATTCGAACTTCTTCAGTTATGGCCTCTTTCGTTTCCTTTTTGTAAGCAAATTTATTGATCTTTGTTAATTTTTCTATACATCCGTTTGTTTCTCTAGCTCTACTAGTCAATGGGCTCTAAACCAATATAATGGAATGAAAGCTACAATGAAAAAATTAGCGTCTGATGAATTTTCTGCATTTTATTGCTTGTATTGTTTCTGACCAGAGGATCCATCACATCCCCATTTAGGAATTAAAGTTATGCTGCGATTTTAAACTTTTTTTAAATAGTCAGCATCAAGTGTATTTATATTCGTTCTGCTGTGTGTTCAAGAAGATCTTGCAATTTTATTTTCGCGCTCAGTGAACTTTTGCTTTAAAAATATGTAGTTGTTTGGGTTATAATACAGTTTCTTTATTTGGAATGTAAATTTAAGTAATTTGTAGAACAAACTAAATTTTTTATTAACCTTGTAGTTCATTTAAAAAAACAAACCACATCAAATACCTGTCCTATGATTTTTCATTCATTTTTTAGTCGTTTTTTGTTAATTTTTACTACAATAGGTGTTAATTTTTGAACATTGAAAAACAAATGACAATGTTAGTTAAAATTACAGAAATGTAAGTCTTCCTCTCTTTAAATGAAATTTCATTTGTTTTTAACTATATTTGCAGTGGTCTTTACCTACATAGTAATCTAAGTGTGCTGAACTTGAAGTTACACTTATAAAGGTAGGCATTATTTTTTGACAAAACTAAATCTCGATATTCCTGAAAAATTCCACAAATTTTTTTTTTCATTTTAAATTTGAATTCAAATTTCAATTCTGCTCCAAAATTATTTAAACAAAAAGTTTTTACAGTATGTTAAGTGCAAAATTTAGAAAATAAAGTGGTCGGAAAAAATCAACTTTTTTCAAATAACTTGTAAAGTAATTCGTTATAACATACAATCAAAATGCTTTTAAGCTGAGAAAAATTGTGCAAAAGTTTTCGCTTTATGGTAACCCAGTAGAAAGTTATTAAGTTTTCAAAATGCTGTCTCTCTAAACTGCAATATTTTATTAATTAACCCTTTCACTACCATTGTACACATTTTTAAATAAATATAAAAAATATGATAATACAGTAAAGCTTTATATTTTTTTAAAATATGTTCATTAGGATATTGGTAATTGAAAAAAAAAATATTATATGGATACGCTGTTCATCAGGGCAATATAGTTGCTATGTATGTTAAGAAAGTTCGACTTTTTTAATGAAAATTTATCTCCGAAAAAATGAGCGTTTGGTTTATCTAGTAAAATAAAAAAGCTAGAATCAAATCAGATAAATCATTTTTGTTTTAAAAATGGGCTGCGGAGTTTCAAAAATTCGATTTTCGGGTAAATTTTTTGGTGGGTAGGAGGTACATGTAACCATTTTGTTATTTTTTACTTAGGGATCCTTAACAACAATCTAAAGTTAAAATACAAATATAAACAAAAAATCGGTAAGGAAAAGCCGCGATATATCGAAAATGTTGTTACAAACATTATTGATATATCGCGATATTTGTAGCTCAAAATAATTTTTCATTTTGTGTGTTAAATAAACATATTTTTATTATTTTTTACAAAATATATTTAGTTAACCCTAGATGGAGTCATAGAGACACCTGATGAATAGATTGGTTTCTAGGAAAATGCTCTAGTTGCAACCATTGGTTCTTAATAGTTTTTATCAACGTTTTTTTTTTATCTATATGTTGGATTCGACAATATGATCTTAAACCGAACAAAATTAACATTCGTTTAAAAATTGAGACGTTAATAAATTTTTAGCGTTTCGCGATATATAGCAAATGTTTTTCAGTTGGTAACACATTTTTATTTTGTGTGATTAAAAAATTATTATTTTAAAAAGTTTTTAAAAAAAAAAGAGTTTTTCCGTCCACTCTATTGCCTAAACGGTGCACTTCAAATACTTTGCAAAAAGTGTTTTGAAATAATTTTGCCGTAGAATCGAATTGCGAATTCAATGTCATATAAACACATCCCTATTTGCTTTGTAGTAAAAGGGACGCTAAATCGGCGTGTTTGGCCACCGAGCGCATATGGAAGGAGTTGAATTTTTTAAAAAGTGATGATATCACAAAATCAAATATTTGTGACGAATTCTAATATGTACCTTAAATATAAATTCCTTTACATATACACAAATATATAAAATATTAGTTAGTTACCAAGGTTACAAAACATAAAAACACCTGTACGTGTTTTTCTGCTACAAACTCTATTGACCACTATTTATACCAATAATCGTATACACATACAAACAACACACAAACGTAATAATGAAGTTAATAGCATACAGTCATCCCATTTAGTTTTAACAAACACTAACATACAAACATAAATTCATTTACCAACACTTCCATAAACAGATACCAACAAAATTTCCCACACAAACAACCAATAAATTCATAAAGTTTTGCAATTATTGCTGTAAAAACATATAAATGTTGTTTTTGAATATGGTAAAATGTTTTCTTTATTTTTTTTTGTTACTTTATTATTTGTTTATTACCTTGGTAATACAGTAATTATAGGGTGTTTCAAGTAGAGGAAATATATTATAAAAGCAAATAACTAAAGTAAATTTACAAGGTTTTTTAGTTTTTTCGGATTTTGTTTGTTTTAGTTTGTTGGTATGGTTTTTCAAGATTAATCAAAAACAATTCAAATTATTACTGTTTAAACGGTTAAAAAAATGTACAAATACTTTATCTATATACAGTTAAGGTCCGATATAACGAATACTCGGTATAACGTAGACGCGTTATAACGCGTCTTATATCGACGGTCCCATTCTAAAACATACTAAGTCGGCATAGCATGTTTTATTGGGAATAGCATATCTGAATTCATCGTTTGTTAACTTAGATTCTGTAGTACTGATCGGATTATCGTATCAAAAGTTATAAGCAAAAATGTACTTAGCATAATTTATCAAGTTTTAAAAACCTCCCTTTTATAATGTTTTAAGTACACTTAGCATGATTTGGTTTGGAACTATTTTTTTTTTTCGTTTTATGCTAAAAGTACTTAGCATGTTATAGAATGGACATTTATTTATTCGCGTTTTCTATGTATACTTAGCATGTACAAGGTGGCGCAAAAGTAATCCTCCTATCAGAAAATGCTATGAATTTTGCGATTGGCCCCTAATGTCAGTTCTGTTTTGACATTTGTGTTGTAAACACATGCGAAATACACGTTAATAAACAATGTTACGCTACACTGCTCCAGAACGCGGAATATTGGTGACTATTTATTTGACCAATAATCGGTCGGTGACTTTGGCACAACGTGAATTTCGTCGCAGATTTCCTGGCCGTCCAACGCCTACTGGTGAAACACTGCGACGTTTAGCCGCTCGCCTCGAAGAGACTGGCACAACACGAGATGCTGCCAGGCGTGGCAGACCCCGGAGTAGCCGTTCTGCAGAGAATATTGCTGCTGTAGCAGAGGATGTCATGGAAGCGCCGTCGACATCGACTAGACGACGTGCCACGCAAATGGGTATCAGTCGACGGTCTTTACAACGAATTTTGGTACAAGATTTGAAGATGTTTCCGAACAAAGTCCAGACGGTGCATCAGCTGTTAGCTGCTGACCGCCAATCGCGTGTAACATACGCTCAAGCCATCCTTAATCACCACCAAGAGGAAGATGATTTTTCATCAAAAATAATCATGAGTGATGAGGCCCATTTCCATCTTAGCGGGTACGTAAATAAGCAAAATTTATGCTTCTGGGGCACTTAAAATCCGCGTGTAACCCACGAAGAGCCATTACAACCCGCTCAAAGTCACTGTATGGTGTGCTGTTTTCGCTGGAGGAGTCATCGGACCTTTTTTCTTCGAAGACGTCGCGGGCCAAACGGTGACTGTGAATGGTGAGCGCTACAGAGCAATGATCAACGAATTCTTTTTGCCGCAACTTGATGAATTGGGATTGGAAAACATGTGGTTCCAACAGGACGGTGCAACGGCACACACTGCACGTGCCACAACCGATATGCTGAAGGATGCATTTCCCGGGCGCCTAATCTCCCGTGTTGGCGATTTGCACTGGCCAGCAAGATCGCCTGATTTGACCGCTCCAGACTTCTTTTTGTGGGGCTTTTTGAAGTCGCGGGTTTATGTCAACAAGACTCAGACTCTTGCAGCTCTTAAAGACAATATCCGTCAAGAATGTGAGGACCTATCGCCGGAAGTTTTGGCCAAAGTGATGGAAAATGCCATAAAAAGGGCTCAAATGACAATCAACTGTGGCGGCGGCCATTTACATGACATCATATTCTCGACTTGATGTAAAAAAAATTAAAATACCAAATAAAAATAATCCACAAGAAGAATCAAAGTTTTTCATTTTTTTTTTTTTAAATTACAGCCAAAAAACATCGGAAGGTTATTTTGCGCCACCTTGTACATAATACAGTTTTGTACATTGCTTTTCCTCTCTAAGTGCACTTAAAAGGTTTTTTCCCCTAATTCAAAATAAAACTTTCGTCGTGTAAGTGTACATAACATTGTTTAGTTTGGAGAAAGTTGTCAACATAACTGGTGCGCATAATTGTGTTTTTTTTTTTTAATAATGAGTTCCCGAGCCAGCAAAATTTTGGAATTGGCCATAAACAAGTTAAACTGTATTATTTATTTATATATAACATTATAAGGTAAAATTAACAGGTTTTCTCAACATATGTATCAACTTTTCCAATAACAGAAGCAAAACATAATGATCTGCTATATTTTTGTGACCAAAACTTCATTCCAAAGTTTTACCAAAACTTCTACCGAAACCTCAAAGCGTTGCTGGAAACGAATAAGTAGTCAACTATGAATGTGATGATTAAAACTTTTTAGTTTTCTATTTAAAACAAAAAACGCTTATTTTATGATTTTTTTTTTATATAAACTTAATTACTATTATTTCTCTTTTTTTAAATAAATAAAATATAAAACAAAATTATCAGTATTTGTTAAATTAATTAAAGTATTTTAAAACAAATTTCGTTCTAAGTAGAAAAAAAAATTTAAATTTTAAATTTTTTCTCCGAACTAAAACATGCTATGTGTACTTAGATGACCAATGTAAGCGAGAAAAAAACCATCAAACAGTTGCTAAGTCACTTAGACGACTAGGTAATAGATTTGTGTACATTCTAAAGTATTCTAAGTCACTTTAAACTATGATCTACTATAAATTTATAAAGTTCAAATAAACTAAAAAAATTATATTACAATTATGATATGAACACAAAAAGTCTCAAGTTTCTATCTCATACCGTTCCCGCTATATCGTCACCAAACTTTGAAGGCGTTTATCTCCAAACTAGCTTTTTTGACTTAGCATGATTTAGAATGGAGCCGTCGATATAACCTTATATAACAAATTGTTCTAAATATTATAATCGATATAAAGAAAAGTTGGTAAATATATGTAAAAATCGTAAGAATATTTTTTTTTTTTTGCTGAGAACCTTTTATTTAACGAGTGTGCTCACCATATTTTGAAAAATGTTAAATGTACAGTCGATTTAGTACAAAATGTTGTGGCGATATAGCGACTATTTCAATATAACGAATGAGCCTGACAATATACCATTCGTTATACCGGGTTTAGACTATACATAACATTACTTTTCTGTTTGTTTGTTCGCTATAAAAATTTTTATTTGTGAACGGATTTATCTGAAATTTGGTACATTCAATCCTCATACTCCAGGAAAGCTCGTCATTTACTTTTTTTTTATCGGCCACGCCCACTTTGAAAAGTATAAATTCTATTTTTTCATAATAAAATTTTGATTTCCAAACGGATTTCGCTCAAACTTGATATACATGATCCCTATATACCATATATCACGATATACTTTTCATTGCACACGCCTATTTTTTTTTTTTTATCCATTAGTTTCCTTTAGATAAAATATTTTGTTCGCACTGGAACTGACTCAAAACCAGTACACGTGATCTCCATATCTCAGGCTAGACCGGCACTTACTTTTCATCGAAAACGCCTACTTTTACTCTGACTTTTTTGTAAATATTTTGGTGGATGATCTCTAAAAAATTTTTAAGTTACTTTTACTCTGACTTTTTTGTAAATATTTTGGTGGATGATCTCTAAAAAATTTTTAAGTTTTAACGGACTTCGCACAAATTTGCTGCACATGATTCCCATATTCCAGGCAAGGTCCTTGTATATATTTCCGCCTACTTTAAAAACAATTATGAACGCTTTTATGTAGTTGCTATCCACATTTTCACCTTCCAACGGATTTCACCATAACTTTGGACTTTCAGACAGCGACTATTTGTTTTAAAGTTTATAGATGAATGGTGTATTATTGATGTTTTAATATATATTGTTACTTTTTAACTGACTTAAACTTTTCACCAGGTTACGCATAAATTTTAAAAAGAAATTTTTTTTAAAAGAATGCCAGAAGTAAGTTTGTGTTTACTTTGTGGCGACTGTACCAATGTGTATTATTATATTTCTAATTTTCTTATATTTCAGTGTGAAATTCTAAAATTCTGTTTTATAAAAGTTCCATTCCACTATTGCCACTTAAAAGAAAAACACCTTTAAATTATTCAGTTTTAATAAAAATATTAATTTTATATAAAATATATAATCTTATCTTAATTAATTAACTAAACGACTCCTACACTGGTTGCACCATATAAAAATGAAAACCATCGCTAAGTAGGGTTGTCAGATTTATTTTGCCGTTTTTCTCCAAAAAAACGTAATGAAAATCGTCCAAAAATCGCCAATAATTTTTTCAATACCCAAGTAAATATTGTAAAGCTGAGTAACAAAGTGTATAGTATATTTGAATTTTATACCATAAAACAATTCTCAAAAAATCGGTAAAATATCAACTAGACAAGATACTTCGAAACAATATTCTAAAATTTAGTTTTTGAATAATTTATTCAAAAATAATATAAAGGGTCCGCCATCTAACGTTTTTTTTCAACTGGTGCTTATTTCGTGAATGGTAACACTTAGCTCATGTCTGATTTGACATATAATTTGTTTTAATCCTTCCGCTGAACGAATATGGTTGTGTATACGCTTGAACAACGCTGGGAAATATTGCGATATTACTTTGAAAATCATGGTAATGTTGCAGAATTTGTGTGAGGAGTGGCCGTTACAGTCAATGGCGATGTTATCTTTGCCATGTTGAACGAATTGTTGTTCACAAAAATTGAAGAGGAGGATATTGGCAACATTTGGTTTCAACAGGACGGCGCTATGTGCCACACAGCCGAAGCTACACTTGATGTTTTGCTCCCTGTTTTTGAAGATCGCATTATCAGCCGCAGAGCTGATGTCGTTTGGTCACCTCGGAGCTGCGATTTGACACCGTTGGACTATTATTTGTGGGGTGCCGTCAAAGATAAGCTTTACGCCAACAAACCAGAGACAATTGATGCTTTAAAGGACAATATTCGTGAAGCCATTGGTGAAATACAGCTGCACACAATCGATAATGTGCTTAAAAATTGGACCGATCGTGTAGGCTACTGCATGGCCAGCCGAGGCAGCCATTTGAATGAAATTATTTTCCATTATTAACCGGAAGGATTGTGCTTTCAAATAAAAAAAGAGATTTGATAAAATATTTAGTAGTTTTTTTTTATAGCATTTTCAAAAAAAAAAAGTTATTTGGCGGACCCTTTATATATAGAGTGTTCTGGAAGGAATTTTGTGAGTGTAGATCACCAAATTACAAGAAACTAAAGATGAATTTTAGAACTTATTTCAACTGGGTATAATTCGTCGCTCAAAAGTAACTGGGTCAGTGCATTTTTACCAATGCTGTTTTCTTCGAATGTGTTTAACCAGCATTAAGTCTAACCCATACAACACAATAACCATGTTTCGAATTAATATAACGTATACGTCTTTTAAAGTGCTACCAATTTTTGCTGACTAAATATAATTTATATACATTTTTTGAAGCTTTTTAGAAATAAATTTTAAAAAAATTCTTGTTAATATTATAAAATAATACACTCATAGAAATAAACTGTAAAAATACCAAAAAAGACAAAGCTATTAAAAATTAGTTAAAAATGAGCTTGCTAAAAAAAACTGCTAAAATTAGCAGATTTTTTTCCAAATATTAGTAATATAAGAATAATAAAACTGAATCTGTTGAATTTACAAATATTTAGTAATATTTGAGCTAAGTTGTAGTTAACTGAAAGTAACAAAATAATCCGCTAAAGTCAGCAAAAACATTTTCTAAATATTAGTAGACAAACAAATCATTAAAAAATGTGAAATTTTTGAATAAAAGTCAGCCCTTATGAAATCAGCAGGTTTTTAGTAAAAATTTCTATTGATTTTAGCAAAATAAACTGTTATTTGCATTCTACTAAATTTGAGGTAAATATAGCGAAACATATTTTAATATTACAGTTTTTGCTTGCTATTTTGTGTCTACAAATTTTTAGTAAACGTTTTTGCTAGTTTCACAGAGTAAAAAGTTCACATCTAATACAACTAATATTTTGTAAAGTTAACAGATTTATTTTTGCTGTTCTTATTTTAATATTTAGCAAAAAACTCTGCTAAATTTAGCAGTTTTTTCTGCAGGATTATTTTTTCAGTTTTATTTCTATGAGTGTACCAACGCTTCGAGATCTTAAAGGGTGTTTTGCTTTAATGCATGAAATGAAATAGTTATCTCATATAGACTGACTCTCTATTATTTTTTTGCAACCCAAAAAACACAATAACATGTCTATCCTCGACCGCGCGAGAAGTATATGGGTCAAATTTTGTGACATGAAAGATGATCGATAACTGCACAAATTATGGCAAGAAGCATTTAAATAACTTTAATAAATTGGGGGTGTCATATGTGCCCCAGTGACGCAGCCTCCCGCTTCTGCCGTACCTTTTTTAATCGATATCAAAATTTTCAGAGATGTTTAATTTTGAATTTGTGTTGCACAGTGTCGTCACTTTATATAACGAGTGGACGAGAGTGTATCTTGGTATGAGGAATGCAGATATATCTTGGTAAGAGGAATGATTTTATGCATAAACTTATTAGTTTTTGTGCATAGATTTTTAAGATTCGCTCTTAACCGATTTTATCTCAAGAAGAATATATTGCTTATTTTTCGGTGGTATCAAT
The DNA here is from genome assembly GCA_021234595.1 of Delia radicum. Taxonomy (NCBI): domain Eukaryota; kingdom Metazoa; phylum Arthropoda; class Insecta; order Diptera; family Anthomyiidae; genus Delia; species Delia radicum. Next base: position 137,195,822 of record CM037852.1, read on the forward strand.
CAATCTCAATAAAAAAAGGCATATACTGCTTTGAGTGTTCAATTTTAAGTAGAAACGAACTACTGATACCATAAACACATTTAAACATACACTCTCATAAAAATCAAAAGATTTCATCCGACCGAACTGATACCGATATTGGAATGGCCAGGCATAAGTCCAGAACTAAAACCCATTGAATACCTCTGGGGGATCCTTTCCACCAAAGTATTTTCAAAGTCAAAGCTGTACACTACGCTTAAAAAATTTAAACTAGAAATATTCATAGAATGGGAAAATATTGATACTGGCACTTTGAGAAACTGGGTGGGTTAAATGCCCCGTGGGCTACAATTACTTTTAATACACAAGGGCAACACAATATCTTAGTAATTGGCGCTATAAAATATTTACTTTTTTATTTTTTTATGCATAAAAAAAAAACTAAATATGTATTTTTTTCAAAATTTTAAAGTTCCAAACGTAATATCATGTTCCAAACCTAATATCTAAAATTTTTAAATTGAAAATATATCTTTGTTTAGATTTGAAAATTTGAATAATTGAAAACATACATATATTAACCTGCAGACATATTCAAAAGTGTATTTTTTCTGCGTGTACAAATAAAATCGGTTCGCACAACTGAATATTGGCTTTTACAATGAAATTCGTGTAATTCAATTGAATTTGAGTTGCAACACCCAAAATGTTCAAAAAATTCATTTTGGATGAATGTACTAATCGAATTCATTGGTTATAGCCACCAAAATCCAATTTTGAGTTCAGTTAGAACCTTACTATTCTGTGTGTAAACTCATAGAAAAAAGTTTGTAGAAAAGTTAGTAATAAAATTCTGCTAGTTTTCATGTAATTGTTAGTTCAAATTGATATTTTAGTTAAAATTTTTGCTATTTTCAAAACAGGGTTTTAATAATTTTTTTTTTTTGTTAAATTTACTAAAGTCTAAAAATATTATTTTGATAATCAAAACTAGCAGAGTTCGTTGTAATGCGATATTTGCCTTTCAGTATTTGTGTATTTTTTTAAATTGTGTCACTATAAAATCGACAAGTGAACTGAACACTTCGCATTACTAAAAATATTTAGAAACATTTATTCAAATGTAATTTAGAAAGGTTGAGGTTGAGAAGAAGAATAAACGTTTTTCTCTTTAAATTAGAAGCAGTATTAGTTTTAAAGTCAGAATAGACTAGTTTCTGCCACTTTTTTATGGGCAGGCGTCATCAGTGATTTTCCATTTAAATTGTATTATTATTTGTGTCAGATGATACAATTTTTTCAACAACCTGCAGCTGTAAGAATCAAACCTGCGTTTCTTCTTACATAACAAACGTAACAATACCAAGTCATGACCGTTTAGCGATCACACCCAAGTATGGCCTCGAATCTAATGCAGCTAAATTGCAGTTTTCTTTCCTATTCGCTTTTATTGTATATTATACTCAGAAGTGTTATTGTATATTATACTCAGAAGTGACAACACAAATATTCTATTTTTAGATTTTTGTTTATTTTCTAAGCTCCTCCGTCTCTATTTCACAATGTTACCAGATTTTCATTTCGGTAGTCTATATATTTTAAATCTGTTGTTCGTTTTTGTACACAGCGCCTTTTGATCAGTGGGAGTGGCATTTAAAATAAAAACTGTTAATATTTACCTTCTTGGGAAATTCATCTATAGATTAGGAATTATTGATCAGATCTTAACATTATATATATATGAAATCAAACCAAACAAACACAAGTATTCTATTTTTAGATTTTTGTTTATTTATACAAACATATTCAAGAATATTTTAAAAAAGTAAGAAGGGAAAGATTTTTTTCTGTATTGAGGAACTAAAACTAGTGGTTTTTGTGTTTATAAAATAATTTATAATGTTAAAAAAAATTAATATAATTATTTAATAATATGTTTCTTTTAACAATTATTAGATGTTGAAAGAATTGGAAAAATCATTATTTATTTAAATAAATTTTTGTTTATTTTTCTATTATTTTAGTTTTTGTTTTTAGATTACGGTTAAGTCTTTGACATATGGCATTCCGATGTACATACGAAAGGAAATAGTAAAGTCAAAAAATACACAGATACAGTGGTGTTTTTGTTTTTTTTTTTTATTAAATTCAGTTATAGTATTTTGTAGCGTAGGCATTATTTTTTATAAATTCTGAACACCTCTTAGGCATTGAGGCAATGAGCTTTTTAATATAATCGTCAGAAATTTCATTTCACTGCTTCTTTAACTCGACGAAAAGTTCATCACCATTTCGAAATACTTTATTACCGATATTCCGTTTTACAATCACCACATGTTCTCAATCGGGTTGAGATCAGGAGATTGAGCTGGCCACGACATGATATTACTTTCATTTTCCTGCAGCCAAACTTTTACAACCCCCGCCGTGTGTTTTGGGTCGTTGTCGTGCTGGAAGGTCCATGAGAGTGGCATTTCCCATTCAGCATACGGAAGCATAACTGAACTCAAAAGATCACTATAGATTGTGGCCATCAGTGTGCTAGTAATGCGGTGAATTGGGCCAATCCCACTTCCTGAAAAACACCCCCACACCATAATGTTTCCACCTCCGTGCTTCACTGTGGCGGTTGTGTATCTGGGATTAAACTTTTCGCATCGTGTTCTTCAAACATTGGCTCTTCCATCTGATCCCCGGAGGTTGAATTTAGACTCATCTGACCACAATACATTTTTCCATTGCTGTTGAGTCCAGTTCAAATGGGTGCGTGCAAAGTCAAGCCGGGCTTTTAGGTTTTTTTCCGACACAAACGGTTTTTTGTACATCTATAACTTCTAAGACCATATTCTCGGGCTCTTCTTTTAATGGTAAGAAGACTGGCATCTAGTAAAAGTTCAGTTTTAGCTTCTCTGGGAAATACTTTGGGATATTTCGTAAAAAAAATCTTGATTTTCCGATCTTCTCTTGCGGTTGTAATACGGGGTCTTCCACCTTTTTGAGTTGTGTGGATGTTACCACATTTAAAAACTTTTGATTTAAAATCAGAATTGTATATATTTCCTGCCATTTTTTACAAAAATTATTCTTACGATGTTGATGCTTCCAACATCTTATTGCAACTATTAAAGAACAATAATTATAATAAATTTGTTTTAAAAATGTAACGGCCTGAATCTCATATTAAAAAGGAATTCGATTACCGTTATATCCTAGCATTTGTTAGTATAAATTGTTTCGTTAAGAGTAAGTATAATGAGAGTTGCAAATGTTTTGAACACCTTTATTTTGAATACATCTATTATTATTAATTTTGTTGTTGTTTTAATTTAACGGAATTAATTTTTTTATTTGTTTAAGATAAAACAATGTATGAAGAATATGCGAAAAAATAAATTTAGTAACTAAGTGTGATTTGAAGAAAATAAATCAATGAAAACAACAAATGCGATCTCAGTTCCAAATGTTTTAATCATTACTGTACAACGCTGGTTTTTCTTTATCTTATAATTACAGAGCTGTATTTTAGTTGTCTTATTATTTATAATACACATTTTTACGAATATATGGAGCTTAGTTTTCATACAAACAATTACAAATTTAACTGAAACTTAGCATAGTTTACAGTTTTGTTTTGCTGATTTTATTTCACTAATATTTAGCAAAAAGTTTCTTCTAGTTTTACTGTAGTAACGTCGTTTTTAACTAATTTTCAGTAGCTTGTTCTTCTATTTTTACAGACTTATTTGTATGAGTGTATAATCGAAATAACATTTCTGTAAAACAACAGTCATATTATATTGACGGTCGCTTTGTAAATGGCTTTATACTAACAACTTTACCATTTACAAAAAAAAAAAATTTGATTTTAGAAGATGTTTTTTCTTTTTGTTCTACCTTTCAACTTCGTGCTTACCCTTGAACTAAACAAAATTCCCTTGAGGTCAACGTTTTTTTTTTTTAAATGGAATATTTTTGCTAGCAACAATTTTACTTATTTATGTTTTCACAACATTACAAAGTTAAGTAACGTTCTCTAGTTTATGGTTATGTAAAAGTTATGTCAGTTTTGTAATTTATTGTTTTAAAAACTTTGCTGTAAACATTGTTCTCTTGTTAGGAACAGCGTTGTCAAAAATGTGTATTTTGTTTAATTTTAAAACGTTGTTAAATTTATTGTTATATAAAAAATAGTGTTGCTCTTAATTGATAGACTTACAGAAAAATTATAAAATTTAACTTTATGGAAGGAATTGTGTGCTGGTAAGAGCCAGGTATATTGCCTAAGGTTTTATACAACTTGTATTGTTAATTTTTTAGAAGAAGTAGAATTAATATTACGAGGGCGGATCAATAAGTCCGTGACTTTTTGAATGAAACAGTTTTTTTTTGCAAAAAAAAAAAAATTATTTTTCAACATTATCTCCTTTTAGCTCAATACACTTAGGTCAACGTTTCTCCAATTTTTGTATCCCTTCCAAAAAATAGGCTTTTTCGAGGTCCATAAAATAGGTATTTCTTGGCCTTATGGGGTCGTTTTTTTTTAATAGTCGTTAAATCGGTCCAATAAGTTGGCATAATATTCGCCGTTTATTGTTTCTCCCTTTTGAAAGTAATCGATGTGGATTATCCAGCGTGCATCCCAAAAAACTGATGCCATCATCTTATTTGCCAAGATTACGTTTATGGTCAATTGAGATTAAACGCGGCACTCATCTTGCAGACAGCTTTCTTAAACCCAATTGATCATTTAAAATCGAAACCACACTGCCATATGAAATGCCTTTGGCATCAACAATCTCTAGCACTTTTACTTTTCGATCGGCCAACACCATATCGTGGATTTTTTCGACATTTTTGGGTGTATTGACCTCACTTGACTTGTGCGACCACAGCGAAAGTCAGTAAACTACTTGTTTACCATTAAAATCGATGGTGCAGAGTCCCCATAGGATTTGACGGTTTTTTTTCGCAAAAAATAATGTTTATTGAGCACTCGAAATTCACTTTTTTCCATTTTAAAAAATCCACGAGGATGTATGTTTTGAACAGCTTTTAAACGCAAAGTAAATGACGGAACTTGCTCAAAATTTGACAGTAGTCTATTAACAGGTGGTACTTGATGGGGGCAGTGTTGCATTTCGCATAACTACCAGGGAAGTTAGAAAAGTCACGGACTTAGTGAGCCGCCCCTCGTATTTCAATGAGTAAAAATAACTCATTTGTCAAGTATTTAATAAAAGAAGTTTAAAAAAACTAAAGGGTCCGCCAAATAACTTTTTTTTTTAACTCCTGAACCAATTGGACTTTGTATGGCGTCATACCAAGGTCTTTATGCAAAATTCGTCTCAATAATGTCTCCGAAATGTTCAATTGTTGAGAACGACGGTGAATTGATGTTGATGGCGCTTCACGCACACTTTCTGCCACAGCAGGAATATTCTCGGGTGTACGCACTGTTTTTTGGCTTTTCACGCTTTGGTTTATCGATGAGGATGCCAGTTTCTTTCACTTTTTTCACAAGATAACGAACATACGGACCATATTCGTTCAGCGGAAGGATAAAACTAATTATCTGTCAAATCAGACATGAGCTAAGTGTTACCATTCACGAAATAAGCACTAGTTGAAAAAAGAAACGTTAGATGGCGGACCCATTATATAGGAAAAAAACAACAAATGTGTCAGTTAAAGTAACAATCTGCAGCAAACTGTGGATTGTGAAAATGGGGATAAATGTTATAATTACGTCTTAGAAATTGATTAAACTAAAATTCAGTTAATAGAAAAATTAATTGGCAATTGAATTTAAAAGTTGTTTTGGTGGCTACAACCAAACAATTTCGTTAGTACAACCATAATCAAATGTAATTTCTAAATATTTATTTTGGAAATCCCTGGAATTTGTGGTAATGTTCGAAAAAATTTACCCATTCCGGGGAATTAAAAATGTCGAGAATTTAAGAATCCTAATTATAATGCCTGCAAATTCCAAAAAAAAACAAGTACATTTCTGGTCCAAGTGTACGGTCAGATACTACGCTGAGAGAATTCTCTGCATAATATTAATGAATTTTTGCATAGAAGCAACTGGAACTCGTCCATTGAAACTATAAATTAAACTAATGCAAGTTTTCATAAAATTTTATGAAAAATATCATTTAGTTTTGAATTGTCAGGTGTGAGAACATAATTAAAATGTTACTGTTATAAATAGAAAACACTCATTGTTTATAAACGTAAAAGAAAGACGAAAAAATCTTGTGAGGATCAGCGCTAGAGGGAATGCCGCATTTTCGACCTAAGCGACTATTTCACCATCAGCCTCAGTCTAATCCGTCATCCACAAGATTCAGGGATATAATAATAATACAAATATATGTAACAATCGATATGATTATGTATGGTCCCATACTAATGGCCGTAATTTCAAGCAACTACTGGTGCTTAGATACCTACCGTGTACACGAACAAAATCGGGTAGGTATCTAAGCACCGGTAGGTATCTATTGCTTGAAATTACGGGCATAAGTCTTAGTGAAATATATGTGAAGTTATACTGAAATTAGCATTATTTAATTACATTTTTAATTATTTTTCTATTATTTTAATTTTTTTAGAATACACTTCAGTCTTTGAAATATAGCATTTCGTTGTACATACAAAAGTAACAAATGAAATAATAAAGACAAATATAAGACAGATACAACTCTGTATTTTATTTATATTATAAATACAGAGCTGTATTTTAACAATACACAGAAAAAATTATCAACCTAAAATATCTAATTAAAGCTTTGATTTGAATTAAATTTGTTTCTAAACAAATATTTAATTAAATCAATTAATATTTTAATTGACTTTTATATATATAAAAACATACATTATTTTAGACATAATACTCAAATTATTTTTTCATAAACTGTAGCTTAAATAGAAAATTTTCAGTATAAAATACCAAATGAATTTGAAGTTTACAAAAAAACAAGCACACACACAAACAGACTTAGCATTACCAAAAACACACATACCAACGTATCATTAGCACACATTTTTTGTGAGTATCATATTTTTTTTTGAAGTTATTTATAACTTTTTTTTTAATTTTCAATAAAAGTTTTAATTGATATTATCATTGACGTGATAGGTGCAAAATCAATTAAAATATTAATTGATTTAACAAATTTTTTAAGTGAAACCCGTTTTCAGTCTTTTCTGTGTATTCATAACGTTTTGCGGAATGAAATTGCAAACAAACATAAAGTCAATTTTAGTTTTTTAAAAACAATGCACTATGTTAATTTAATATATGAAAAACTTGGCCCAATTGATCCAATTTTGAGTCAGTTTGGAGGTACTTTGTCCATAGCAATTGAAAATTTCGATGTTGGGATTTTTCTGAGCTTCTTTTCAAAATTGTTGATTGGATTTTTGGATATTTGAATATTAATTAGGTCCAAGATTTTAATATTATCTTTAGTAAAGTTATCTCCTTCGGAAAAGTGATTTCACTGTCAATTTGTCTATATTTCGTCTATTTTTAGAAAAAATTAAGAAACTTGTTTCATTTTTCTTTTTCGTTTAAAAGAAAAAAAAAAAATGCTGTTAGTTTGCCATATTGCAATGTTAGCTTAGAAAGCAATATACACACAATTGTATATTAATTTAAATATCCAAGATACTTTAGTAAAAACTCCGTTATTTTTGAACCCCTTTGATTCCCAAATTTGAAACTTTTACATGTTTTAAGTAATACTTTGAGTTATTTGCAAACTAAATATCAGAATAATTAATTATCGTTTTTTTGACATATTCAGGAATCAAGGTTATTTTTTCAATTTCGTTATTCGTTTGGCAAAAATATATTAATTTTTGTGTAAAACTGTGTAACATCATAAGGGTACTTAAGAAATATATCTATTTTTTACGAAACGGTATTTTTAAGTAATCACAATAACCATTTCACCTTTGAAGACCTACTGTTATAACCATGCACAATAGGGTGGGGTAATTTTTTTTTTTCAAATTTTGTTCCTCCTGTACTATGAATCGATGCTCCATAGTCTTAAACATACTGAAAAAAAAAGGTCTTGAGGTGGCGCAGAAGACTTTAATTTTTTGAATTAGACTACTTATTGAAATAAAAGTAATTTGGTTTAAAATTGTTTTATATAAAGTTAATTCAAATTGTTTCAGTCTTTTATTTGCTAACATAAGTACATTTAATATAAATAAGTATTATTAAACAAAAAAAAAAAAATATTTTTGAAAAAATTGAGATTTGGTTCAAAAAATGGTATGTATATCCTGTCTTGCTTTTATTCGGGGCGAAAGAAACTATCTATCTCTTGCTTCTGATCCACAGATAGAAATTGAAGCTTCAGTGATGAGCTTGACACACCTTCCTACTGCTTGAGTATGGCAAGGAAACTTTTAAAATTCAAGAAAGTTGTTTTCCGAAGACATCAACTTTAAAATTCCTGTATCAGTATATTTCATTGGAGGTTCTGTTTCATCCAAATTCACCTAGTCTATCAAATCATAGTAATTTGTCGAATTTACTTGAAGCTCTGGAAGACAGAATTCGCGAACATTCTCTGTGGTAGTTAATTTTCTGACTTCTAACACTCTTCGAAGAGCCAATTCTCTTATCTGTAACGCATCATCTTGTAGCATAGCCAACAACATATTTTCTGGGTGTGCGAAATATGAATTTCTTTCTTAGTTTTTAAAACAATACTTTTAAGGTCATCTCTTAAATATAAACTTCTTTTAACCACGTTTAAAACATGAACAGGACCGTGTTTACAAGATGTCCTTGACTTTATGTCAAACCATGTTGGTGCAAAAAGTGCTAGTTGCTTTAGGTTATCTGGTGGTTTAGCCGTACCAATTTACAGACGAAGAATCCTATTGGCGCAAGTTAACCATCTAGAGTGTGCTAATTTTACTGGGTCTCTACTAGCTAAACTTGGTGATACTAAGCCAGCCGAAATGTTGGAACATATTTCATATATGTATTTCTGATCAGTGCTTAACAAATGTATGTTAACATCCGGCAATTCTGTGGGAATCGCTTCGAAAGCTTCTGGTTAAGATCAAGGCAATTGACGCGTTTTTTCATTATAACACCGGAAAAGTTATTAAGACTTGTGGTCGTTCCATAGAGACTTAAAACAAATGGCGCAGTGGTAATTCATTTGCATGCAATAAACACACAAACCATTGTAAAGGTCGTTTCAAATGTTTTTCTAGTAACTCAATAACTCTATTTTTATATCCCGTATTGACAGCCGTTCCATCACATCTGATTGCCACGAAAAATTAATGAAATTTCAACTTTTCTTCCATAAAGCCAACAATATTCTTCTGAATATTAGCTGCTTTTCCTGAATCTATCGATAAATGGCCTATATACTCAGAATTGGGCACAGATATCATAGAGATATGTTCTTGAGTAATAGTCTTCCGATGTGAACCATTTTCATTATTAGTCATAACTAAAGTTTTGCCTCTACAACCGTCAAAATAAATGACCGTCAGAATTTTTTCGCAACCAATAGAGTTTAGCTTTTTGCGTACTTTTTTTCTCTCTCGAACATATTTTACTTCGGCCTATTACGCTTGATGAGTTTTCGGCACCTATAACGTTTAAATCAAGCATTGGTGCGTTAGCAATAAATGCTGCAGATCGATCTGAAACTCCGATTCAGTGATATGCTAAAGCAAGATTTTGCAACTTATGTCTCATCTGTTTATTTTCTTTTGGTTTTTCTTCTTTTACATATTTTCTTGTCCTTTCATTCAGGCCAATATCAGCTTCCTCTGATTCTGAAACGGTTTGGTTTTTTGTTTTTATAAATTAGCATATAAAAATGAATAAACTTAAAAAACGCCAAATAAAAAAAAAAAAAAAAATAATAAATAAATAATAAAAATAACAAGATAAAAATAATAATTTTAGTAAACTTTAATTAAACAATTTTTCTTCTGAAACATCCCAAATACATTAAACAATCAGTCATACTTTGTTTTACTTATAAAACCAACATTATTTTTGTTATTTTTACAAATCATATATTTATGTATACAGATTGCACTTTCCCTGGTTAATGAAAACACCGAGATGGAGGGTATCCAAGAATTCGGTACAGCCGAATTTAATCTGTTTTATACCAAATTGGGCACATAGGACTGTAATGCTTCAACTTGGTTTTCTTAAAATCACTTATGATACATGCTTTTTAACTTATTTTGGTATGCTGAACTCGAATATGTCAAAATATTTGAAATCGTTAGAAGGCATTGCGAAATATCGCTAAAAAATAAAAAAAGATCGCTTAAAAATACAAACATTATTTTTAAACCCTCCATCCCAAAGTGCAGAGGATATATTCACTTTCTCAAATGTTTCTAATTCTTTTAAAAAAATTCTGGGACCCCATCTATATATATAAAATACAATGTTTGTATGTTTGTCCTCTATAGACTCTAAAACTATCCAACCGATTTGGCCCATACCGGTTTCATTTGAAAGGTTATAGTCCAAATTAAGTTTTTGGATAGATATATTTCAAGTGGGCCTGGCCCCTCCCACATAAATTGAATAACATCATATATCTTGACTATTGTGAGTTTTGAAACATTGTAGTATCCCATATGTTACTGAATTGAATAATCAGGAAAAAATGGGCGGGATCGGACCAGTGGGAGTGGCAGCTCCCATACAAAGTAAATATTTAATATCATATATCTACAGTACTATAATAGCCATAGTCTTAGAAATTTGTGCACATTGATTATTTGTTAATGTGAATAATCATGGAAAAATGGGCGTCATCATACCAGTAGGCGTGTCAGCTCCCATACAAAGTAACTATTTAATATCATATATCTACAGTTCTATAATAGCCAGAGTCTTAGAAATTTGTGCACGTTGATTATATTATGAATAGTCATGGGAAAATTGGGCGGGATCATACCTGTGGGCGTGGCAGCTCCCATACAATGTAATTATTTAGCACAAAATTAATATTAATATTAAATATCTAGGGTTCTATATTAGCTATATAGCCTTCAAATTTTGTACGAGTCCATCAATTACTAATATTAGTAGTCGAACTGAAAATGGGCGGAATTGGATAAATGGGCGTGGTACCAAAAGCAAAAAACAAATAAGCATTAAAATAAATTATCACATTCAAGACTTTTTGCAAGGTTATTTAATAATGTTGTTCAAAAATAGTTTTAGCGTTCCTCATAGTCCTAGAATAAATAAAAAAGGTAAAGAAGTAAACATGAATCCGCGTTGGGCTTCCCATGAAATTACAAATTTTAAAATGATTTACTAATGTGAATTTATTTTTTTAATTATTTATTTGCGTAAAAGAAATTTCTTGATTTAAAGAATTAATTACAATTAAAATTTGAAGGCAAAACAACGTTTGCCTGGTCAGCTAGTAAACTATATAAAGGGTCCGCCAAATAACTTTTTTTTTTTTTAAACTGCTATAAAAAAAAACTACTGAATATTTTCTCAAATTTCTTTTTTTATTTGAAAGTACAATCCTTCCGGCTTCACGAATATTGTCCTTTAAAGCGTCAATTGTCTCTGGCTTGTTGGGGTAACACTTATCTTTGACGGCACCCCACAAATAATAGTCCAACGGTGTCAAATCGCAGCTCCGAGGTGGCCAAACGACATCAGCTCTGCGGCTGATAATGCGATCTTCAAAAACAGGGCGCAAAACATCGAGTGTAGCTTCGGCTGTGTGGCACGTAGCGCCGTCCAAATGTTGCCAATATCCTCCTCTTCAATTTTTGTGAACAAAAATTCGTTCAACATGGCCCGATAACGATCGCCATTGACTGTAGCGGCCACTCCTTACTCATTACCATGATTTTCAAAGTAATGTCGCAATATTTCCCAGCGTTGTTCAAGCGTATACACAACCATATTCGTTCAGCGGAAGGATAAAACTAATTATCTGTCAAATCAGACATGAGCTAAGTGTTACCATTCACGAAATAAGTACTAGTTGAAAAAAAAACGTTGGATGGCGGACCCTTTATATTCTTGATCAGCATGAATAGAGAAGTCGAAACAGCCATGTCCGTCTGTCTGTGTTAATACAAAATAATCCACCAATAGAGAAGAGGTGTTGCTAATTTTCAGTCAAATTCTTTGTTGATATCATGAACAGTTTTCTAGTGAAAATTATCAAAATCGGTCACCGCGTTCAAAAGTTATGAGTGAAGATGTGGGAACCCTCTAAATATTTTGAATCAAATTTTTAAATTTGGTCTATCAAAGGAAAGCAAACTTTTAATTTTCCGTTGGCACGTTCTAAAGTTATGATAATTCAAACATTGTGTATATCAACTAAGCGCAAACTATAATGAATTTTAGAAAAATTAAAAATTACGGAAATTCCACATTAACTAGGAGAATAACTACACCAAATTCAATGAAATTTAATCTAAAAGGTGTGTCAAAAAAATTTAAAACCTCCAAGTTCTTAAAATTCAAAAAAAAAATACATGCATTTGTTCATAAATTGTGGTCTACATACAAAAAAAAACGAAAACATTACTACAAGTTATTATACCTGCAATTTTCGGAATTTAAGAGTAATAATATGAATTGAATCTCTTGCCATTGATATAACCCATAGTTAAGTACTTTCATTTTGTATTCGAATTTTAGGAATGTCAGCAATGAATGAGTGTAAAATTACAACATACATAGTTTTCAAAAAGAAAGTATGTTGTAAAATATTGCAACATTTTTGTTGTGTTATGTTTGAAAAATGATTGACTTTATCAAGTACATTGATAATCCTCTTATTGTTTTGGAGATTACAGACAATATAACACATACATATAAATACAAATACATAGATATAGATAAATATATGTTGCTACATATATGCATTATGGCTATTTATAAAATGGTCAGTTTGGCATACTAAATTGATTGGAAATTAAGCACACAAACGCTTAATTGTGAAATATTGAAAATTTCTTAAATTCAGTTTAATGAGTTTGGACAACTTTAATGTTATCTCATATTTTTTTTTTTAAAGATAATTGAATATTTGTTAGGATTTTGTTAGAAATAAAGTAATTGTGACAGATTTGCACGTAAAATTAAAAAAATAAAATCTAAATATTCGAGCCCTTAAAATACATGAAACTAAAATGACTCAAAAAACTGATGTATTTTGGAGCCCTCTTATTTCGGAATTCAAATATTAATCTTTTTATTTTAAGTTTTCAAAATTTTTTGTCAAAAAACACAATTTTTACAGACGAAAATAAGAGCTTCCTTAAAAGAATCAGAAATGACGCAAAAATGTGAGGTAAATAATTTTATCAAAAAAACTATGCAAATATGAGTCAGAAAAGTAACCGCAAAACAGTTATTTTTTAAGCTATCAAAAATAGATCAAAAAAGATTCATTTTGGAGTAAAAAAAATCTTTGAATTAAACAGTTCAACAAAATCAGAAAAATTTGATGCATCGGGATTGCGACCAATAATTTATAAAATACATAAGGTCCACCAGAGGTGGATATTTGAAATAAGTTGCAACGCTGGGCCCACAGCATAAGCAATATGGTTATCAACGTTTTTGTTTTCTCGAGCATTTTAATACTGCGTATAAAAAATTAGAATTTTATAATATTTAGGCCTGCTAACTTTTCTCAAAATAACCTAAGTTTAAAGCTTAGCAATAGTTATGAATGTCAAATTTATATGAAAATATCTTTGGTTAACGTTAAACTCAGGTTATTTTTCAGAAACGTTATTCTCCCTTAAACAATATGTATACAAAAATTTTATTATCTTTGATCCGCCTTTGCAACCACTAAACGTGCGATTGCGCAACTAAAAAAATATGTATCTAATATTTCTTTGTCCTAAACAACATATCCAAGTTACATCAAAATCTGTGGATTCACGACTACGTAGTTTCCTTGTTTGATGTTGATTAGTCTTACGAAGGAAATAACTTTATTAATGATAAATTATTTTGACAATGCAAGTAGCAACACCACAAAAAATTTAATCAAACAAATTCTAAAAATGAACTTAGAGAATCCTAATATCGAAGATTTCAATGGCTATGGACAAAGTTCCAACAAACTTTCTTAAAATAGGTTGAATTGGACATAATATGTTTTGAATTAAATTAATGTTGTTTAAAAAAAAAAATTAAAACTTACGTTAAGTTTTCGGAACGGCCATCTCCGATTTTAATGAAATTAACCATAACTGTCATGTTCGACAAGAAATCGACGAAACATAAATTTCGGATTCTAGACCCTTTCGGCTTCCGAAATATGACGTCCTGAAATTAGGAAAAAAAAACGTTAAAAAATAAAACTGTAGTCTCGTTACAAAATGGATTATAACTTTTAAATTTTTTTTAAGGTTAAAATGCACTCTTTAAATTGATATGCATATCGATTTTTTTCATGAAAGTGCCAAATGTAATTTTTTGTGGTCTTGAGTTCAAATGCCTATATCTCGAAAAGCGCACTTTTTTAAATTCCTAAAAAAGTGTATGCTTTTATTGTACTCTCCACTACATTTAGGTACAATATTCAGGGTCGATTGTTATCTGCGTTATTCGTAAAGCATATTTTTAAACGTCTTAAGAAGCCTAAGCACTTGGGTGCTTCTTTCGGCTCTTCAAATACATGAGCTTTTCATCGGACATCGCACTGTATTTTCATGCAGAGAAGACCAAGAGTGTTTGGTTGTTCGATACTTACACCGTCCACACTTTGACTTCCAAGGAAACTACACAGTGGTGAATAAGCGAATTTTAATGAAACTTGGATATGTTGCAAAGGACAATGAAATATTACACCCGTATGTTTTTTATCTGTGCAATCTCAAGTTTAGTGGTTAAAAGGTGGGGTCAGAAATTACCCAATTTGACGTTTTTTGTAATATATCTCTTAAATAAGTTACCGAACTAAAAGCTAATTTCGTATTAAATGAAAGGTATTTTAAATAAGCGTCCACAGATATATAAAACATACACAATTAAATCGGTTTGTTAAAAATTTTAAAAGCTGTTAATTAATAACTAATTGAATCAATTAAATATTTGATCAAATTCGGAACTTGCTTGACATTTTTTATATTATCGTCCAAAAGCAAACATCAACACATTGTTCTTGTTTTTGTATTATTTATGTAGTGGTATTTTATAATGTTTATGTTTAATGGCATTAGTAACAAATATTTTAAATTCATTTCAATTAGATAAGATATTAATTCTTATTAGGTTTATTACTTTATTAAGTTGAATAATTTAGTCTCAGTTGTATTAATCTGAATATTTATTTATTCTAAAACACTATCATAACATGGATAATGTAATTTTTAAAGTTTAATTTATTTTAATAAAAATTAACATTTTTTTTAAACAGAAAGAAAATGCAAAAAATAAATTAAAAATTATTATTTCTACAAAGAAAAAATCAAAAAAAAATTTCCCATATCCCCTACGCTTGCAATAGCAATGAAAAAAACTAATTTCTGTGTGAATTTGTTCACATAAGTATAAATAAATCTGCTTATTAAATGAGAATTTCATGCCGGTTTAAAATCAATGCTTATAAAATTTAATGATGTTAAAAAATATTTGGTATGGCAACAATACTTCTATAAAAAGTAACATTTGTTATGGCAAGAAATTTTTTTTTTTTTTGGATTTTGGGAATGTATTCGATATTGATCACTTTTTAATCAAATGAGTTATTATTTAATTAAAAAATAATTCAATTAAAGACCTATCAATTTCTACTTCAATTAGCAATTTTCGTTGTTGGCGCAATTTCAGCAATTAAAGTTATTGAATTGGTGGTTTTCGTGTTTGAAATTTGTTTTTATTTTTTGTGTGTATGTGCTAAAGTTTTTGTTATTCAATTTTTCGAATGCCACACTCTTGCAACCTCTGCTGTAAATATCTGTAGTTATCTTAATTTTAATGTGAGAAAATAGTAATTTTTAAAAAAAATTATGTTTTAACTACATTTATAGTTGATTTAAAAAAACAAACCACATCAAATTACTGTACTATGAATTTATATTAATTTTATCAAATTTTTACTACATTCGTAACCTTTGGCTTTAATACGACTTTTTCCGACTAGCTTTTATAACTCATATTTTAAATATTTCAAATAAGTGGCAATCCTGGTCCCCCAGCATAGGCAAAATGGGTATCACAATTTTTGTTTTCTTGAGTATTATAATGCTGCTTATATGAGTTTATTAAATTTTATACATGTTGTCATACAAAAATTATCTGTTTTCTCATCTGAATAATTCGTTTGGCAACAAATTTGGTGTGAGAACGAATCAGTTTTCTGGGTGTAACGAATTTCATTTGGTACTTAAAATAATGCTGACAACCGTTTACAACAATGCATTCATTTTCAGTTCACAAACATGGCATCCGTTTTATTTCCGGTGCTTTTAGTCATTTTGAGTTCATAACTTTTTTAAATATTTGTATGAACCAACAAACACGCTCATAAGCACATACTTTTGTCTGTCTATGTATGGGTGTGTATGCCGAAGTATTTGTAATGGGTGTGTTGGTAAAATGCATCGTAAAAATCGTCCATTTTACCGGAAATATAAAACCGTTGACAATAGCTGTATATTCTTTATTTTTTGCTTCGTTTTTTTTTTGTATGTATGTCTGTAGTAGTAACAGAAGTTTGTTAAAAGCTTACTTACAAAATATAAACGATAGGTTCTACTAAAAAAAAAAAAATGTATGTATGTGGTTAGAGCATAAAGTGTTGTAGTAGGCATGTTTTTTTATTTTTTTGAACTTTTCTACGCTCTACAAGATCTCTATGGTAATATATAGTTACAACAACACCCACTCTATTATGTTTGTCGAAGTAACAACCCAGTTAGAAACTGACAGAGCACAGTGCTAAAAGACGATCACAATTCTATAAATTCTTTGTTTATTAATTTCAATAATTTTTTATCTATCACCTAAATTGGGGTGCTATAAAAACAGGGGTTAGTATTGACAAGTTCAATGTATTGAAAATGCACTTAAATGTTTAACAATGGGTCTGATATTTGGCAAAACTATTTATAAATATTGACTAATGCCTGCTATATAAAATTATTAAATTCGGCACATTCATTCGAAGTTAGGTGTAAAAATATTATCTTATTTTAGGTTTTCATTCATTTACTCTAAAACTTTTTATATTTGGACGTAGATTGGTATAAATTGTTGGTGATAAAAATAATAAGTAATTTTGGGGTACGATTGCCGGGTCGAGTCCGAAAAAGAAATTTAAATTTGTATAGAGTTGCCAGATTTTTTTCTAGAGTTGTGTTGGGGCAACCGGAAATAAAAGTAAGTTGCATTTTTTAGCTTATGAAATGATTTTCTCCTTAGAAAGAGTTAATAATACCATCGACTTAATATGATGGTATTAAAAAGTAAAAGATTTTCAGAAAATGTATGAAAGGCAAATAATATATGTCGTTTAAAACACGCAAAAAAAATTAAAAACCGTAAAAATCAAAAAGTTATAAGCGTTTCAAATCAGTTTTTTTACAAAATATTTTTTCAAGTCAATAGATACTAAATATATAAATCATCAAAATCGGTCCATGTACTAAGGCAACATATGTACCGATTTCAAATGATAATAACTTTTTTATTTTGAAAGCTTTTAATTTTAATTTCTTTTTTTTTTTTGCAGGTAATAAAAAAAATGTAATAAGATTTTATAATGTCATCATACTCAATGCACGAAGATGTACAATTTGTTGAATTAAAGGGCTTATTGTAAAAACTAAGCCACAATTTATTGCAGGTTTGTTTTCGCTCCTTAAAGGTTGAAAAAAATGCAAAAAATATGACTTTTTGCAGGACGTTTCTAATCTACACAGAAAAAATTATGGGCCAAAAATGTCTAATTAATCGAATGGCAATTTAAACAATTTTTTTAATTGATTCAATTAAAAATTTATTGAATTTTCTAATATATCCATACAACATTGTTGACAAAATGTAAACAACATTTTTAAAAATTTGGGAAACTATTTTTTTTTTATTTTATTTAGATTAAATAATCAAACAAAGGTTTAATTATATCAATATATTGTTTAATTTGTAAATATAAAGAAAAAAATCGCAAATGATTAACTTTTAATAAGTTGAGTAGTTTACCGATTTTAAATACACGAAAAATCGTAGTTATTTCACTAGAGTTTGCAACACTCTTTTTGTTGAGATATTCGTGTACGCACGAAAACTTATTTAGTTTCGTGTTTTATCTGTGGTAATAAAAGTGCACATGTGGATTTAAATAAACCTTATCGAAAAAGGACAATTAAACTATTATCTTTGTAAATAAGTAAATTTTCAATAAGTGTCATTAAACTATCATTTTAAAGTTGTGTGTGATTTTTTTAACAAAGCAATTCAATTACAAAAAAAGTTCAAGACAAGACAAGCAAAACAAAAATTTTGTCTTTACTTTTATTTGTTTTCTTATAATAGATTTTTATATTAAAAGCTTTAATTTTTTTATAAATAAAATGTCAATTTAATTTACAAACGTATATTTCTTTTTTTATTTAATGGGGGGCATATAACAAAAATAAAAAAATACGAGTTTTCAATTAAAACTATAATTCAATTAAAGTTTTAATAAATTTAACTAAACTTTTTAATTGAGGTTGTAAAGAAAAACAATAACTCTTTTAATTGATATTATTATTATTTTAATTGAAAGAGTTTTAATAAACTGTCTGCAAATTTTTTTAGTTAATACTATCATTTCAGTGGTAGGTGCAAAATCAATTAAAATATTAATTGATTCAATAAAATTTTTAATTGAAACCCGTTTTTAGTTTTTTCTGTGTAGGTACTGGTAGAAAGTGTTTAGGAAAGACTTCTATTAAATATCAATCAACGGATGTCTAGAAAATTTGCGAAAATCCATAAAACAATACATGTGGGTTATCAAGTTTTTACAATAAGCTCTTCAATTTTATTATGTTTCCGGAGGATCAATTTTTACAAAACAATGAAAATACCGTCAACATTTAAATACTACAACAGCTCCCAGTGTAAACATGATACGAAGCTTAATTACCCGTTTTGAGGAGCAGGGTTGAATAGGTACTGAACCACGAAGAACTGTTGCTCGAACTGTTCGCACTGGAAAAGCTGTAGATCATATACGGAAAGTGTTCACTAGGATCCACATGAGTCTACTCGTCGGCGAGCTACTCAATTCGGAATCTCCAGAACATCGCTGTGTTGCGTTCTAAAAGTTGCTCAGGTGATATTTAAATATAAAATTCAATTGGCTAAAAAATTATTGAAGAAGAATTGGGATGCATCACAACGGCTACAATATGTCAATCAGACAGTCGAAGTTGGCCCACACTGTATAATACATTCCATGTTTATTTTTTGGTACTTTTGTGAAGCCTTTACTAATAATTTAATTGCAATAAATGAAGCCACATAACTGATTCCAGTTCAACAAATGCCAAAAAAAATAAGGCAGCTCAAATTTATATGTAGTACTTAATAATGATATTCTGTACTACCAAATAATTAAAAGAATCATCCTCCAAGAAGATCCAAGTATTTTCTGGAGCCTATTAAAATTTGTTAGTTCTGCTTTTTTTATTTCTTAAAAAGACAATTTTTAGGATTAAAAAAATTTTGGAAATGCATAATCGAAATACTTAAAACCGCCATGCAATGATTAAAATCAAATCATATTTTAATATACAATAATTTTGAACAAAAAACTTAATTCAAATGGATTGCCACATCGTACTTTGTTTCATATTTTGAAAATTAAATATTTTAATAATTTAATCGATATAAGTATCAATTTGATCTGTCGTTAAATTTAAAATATAAACTAACAATTAAAAAGCTGCCCGATTCTTTATATTTTGAATACAAATTTAGGTTTGGCATCAAAATTTCTATAAAAAATCTATATATATTTTTTAGTTTTAGCCTCATCTTACCCCTGCTCAGTGGGATAAATCACAAAATTGTTGGAAATATTTCGGCCAATTCTTACTCTGTGGTCCCATTGCAAGACAAGTTGGAACCTGCATAAGTGAGGTAACATCGAGCTTTTGAGCCTCCCAGACTCCCCAGAGGCGGCAGTATGAGGCGTCAACATAGGGAACTTTTTGTATTCAGATACATATTTTCTTTTGAAACAGATAAAGTATGCATTGTATTTTCAAATGTTTTTTTATGTGAAAGCGAGTTGTGTTACAAAAATCTATGATTTTTTTATACTTTTCCAACTCCTGCTATAATGGTTGCCATATTTTTTAAGCTAAATATCAACTTCAACCCACTGTTCCTAAATTTGCAATTATGTAGCGTAAGCGGTTGTACATAGTCCAGCATATATCTAATTTATTGGGTAACTCCCTTTCAGTTCCCGCTTTAAACGTAAATATGGCAGAAAAAAATAAAAATTCCATTTTTTTTTTTTTTTGAGAATTGTGATATTATTTATTACTAATCATAAATTCTGACACGAATTTCATATTGTGGCTTTAAACAGGCACGTAGCTAGGCGGGGGGGCTTGGGGGCTAGAGCCCCCCCCCGATATGATTTGACAAATTTAAAAACTTAATACAATTCGTTAGAAAGTAACAATGTTATTGATAAATTTAATATGAAATATTTTTTTTTTGACTTGGATCAAATAGGAAATAGTTTTATATGATTCGAATCTTAAAATTTCGTTAGAAAACATCGCCTGCAAATCGGCGGCTATCATTGTTAGAGTATATTTTCGACAAAAAGCAATAAATAAAATCATTTCATAAGAGATTTCGAAGTCTTTGACTTTGAAAATTAAATATGTCTACACAGAAAAAACTAAAATTGAATTTTAATTAAAATATTTGTTGATTCAGAAAAGTTAAACTGAATTCGGTCGTGTTGATGCAATTGTAGTAAAAACTAAAATAATTTGTATCTATTTAATTAATATTATTTTCAATTACATATAGTTTTATTCACATCTATTAAGAATTTAATTGAATATTGTTTACTATTGGGAAAAATTACAAAATTTAAAAAAATCACCCAAATTATAAAAAAATCGCACAAAATTTAAAAAAATCGAGACCATTTGAAAAAATCTCAAAATTTGAAAAAAAATTGCCAAAATTTAAAAAACAATCCTCAAAATTGCAGAAATTTAAAAAACTCCCAAAATAAACGCCAAAATTCGAAAAAAAAATCACCAAAATTAAAGAAACGCGTATTTTCAACTTTAAAACGATTTTTTTTTTAATTTTGGCGACTTTTTAAAATTTTTGCATTTGTTTCAATGTTGTTATTATACGTTATAAAAACTGAACATTTTTTATACCAAATTCATTTTCTATTATCAATTCACTTACAATTGAAAGTAAGTTTGAACGGAACAAAAGTTTAATTGAAATTTTTTTGACAATGATTTGTTATGTCTATTTTGACACAATCTTTTAAAATGGAGATACCACTAAGACTCAAAATCAAGTTTACTTGTGCCGTAAAAGTCGTTACTTTACTTACAGTGCAATCTTTTTATTTAAATTTGGTTTGCTACGCACGCATCTGGTAACATAGTTTTCAGTATTTTTTTTACGATATATATTACGATATCTCATATATTTTTTTAATTTTTGAAACAAATTTAAGCCTCAAACATTGATCGATATGCATAATGTGTTAACGTGGTTCAATGTGACTCAAATTTTCTCAATTTTTTTTTAGACCAAATGTAAACAAATTTCTATCGGCGCGACATTTTAAAATCAAGCAGCTAAACAAGTCTTTGTGCTATAACAATTTTAAAAACAAATACGTTTTTCATATATTTTTGCTGCTTTATCACCTATCCGAATTTCATTAATTTTATAGGGAACATTTAAAGGAAAAGCTTTCTTGTAAGTGTCAGGCAATTTATATAGGATATTTGCCTTTTAATTTGTTTTTTGGACGGTTATAAATCTTTAATTTCCCGAGTTAAAACGGACATAACTATATAAATATACAATTAATTTCGTAGAAAAAAATTAATATGATGTGATATATAGTTGCGTATAATTGTATATTGCATTTAGAATACGCTAAAACTAATCCAATTAATAATTACGTTATATTTATATACTTAGACATTGCAAAATAATATATATTTTGATATTATATCATATTTTAAAAAACACAATTTTATTTTAGATAAAATTGTATATTACCCCATGCAGTCACACTAGAAAATTTGTCAATCATATTTTGGATATAAATATGTATTACAACAATACAATAGTACAATTAATTGTATCATTTTGTGTATAATTGTACACTTAGGAAATTATGTAGGTATAGACGACTGCAATTGTAGTCAAAAACAAATGAAATTTTATTTAAAAAAAGGAACGACTTACATTTCATTAAATTCAACTAACATTGTCATTTGTTTTTTAATGTTCAAAAAATGACTAACAATTGTAGTAAAAATGAACCACATGGTAGTAAAAAATAAACAAACATTTATTTTGTTTTTTTTTTAAATAACAAAAACAACTGTAAGAAATGAATGTAAAATCATAAAACAGTCATTTGATGTGAGTTGTTTTTTTAAATGAACTACAATGTTAGTTAAAAATTGTATTTGTTCTACAAATGACTTACATTTACATTAAAAATAATGAAACTGTATTACAACCCAAACAACTACATATTTTTAAAGCAGAAGTTCCCTGAGTGTATACACAAAATTTACCCCAATTTTTGTCTTTTGAATTGATTTCTTTCTGGTTCTTAACCCTAAAAAAAGAATTTGTTTTATTTGTAACATTATGAGTTCTTAATTTAGTCTAAGATTTTTTTCAATCTAAAACTCTAAATTTAGTTTCAACGTTTTTCCGTGCTTGTTATTCGATTGTGTAAGTTACTCAATTCCACAAAATCTTCATTTCATTATATTATTTTTATTTTTGAATATAATAAAATATCCAAATGCTATGGAATTTGTTACAAATTTAGCTAAAGTCTAAAAGGATTAATAGATATTTCGGATTTTCATGACGTTTTAAAATCAAAAACCGGATACAACTATAGCTTATTTTGTATCAGTTCAGATATAAATTTATACCGCTGTATAAAATCGTATTAAATTGTATCGCGTCATTATTCGGATGTTATTTAATTATTATGCCCATTTCTCGGATAAAACTGTATTAAGACTCATATTAAATTTCGTATGATTATATAAAGCATCATATTAATTTTAATCGGGTTATTAGAAGTTGAAACTTTTTTACTTTTTTTTTACATTTATGAAGTTTTAGCTAGCCTAGACGTATATTAGCACATAAAAATATAAAGTAACGCAATTTTATTTTTCGCGGTTTTCAAAAAGTTTTCCGCATAATCCTTTTTTTATTTAATCAAACTAAAAATTAATATTTAGCTAAAAATTTAACATAATTAGACAATAACGATGCATATCCAACTTAAAGTACACAAACGTTTTTAAATTTGACGTGTTTCGCGGATTGTGATCAAACAGATTAAAGCGTTGTTTCGCGATATAGACATCAAAATTAGCAATATAATGAACACAATAAGTAAAAAATGAAAAAATGCATTTTAAGGAAATGCACTTTATGCACGAGGTTTTTGTTGCAAAATGACCTGAGAAAGCGATTTCTATTTTTAATACATGATTGCCCATTACGTGTAGGTAAAAAGTTAGCAAACAAAAAAAAAAAAAAAAAGCTGTTACTCTCAAAAAAAAAATATATATAACCAAAATAAAAATCGAAAAGCCCCCCCCGAAACAAATTCCTAGCTACGTGCCTGGCTTTAAAGATCATTTAAGTCCAAAAAATCTATGGATTATGTATATTAATAAATGCTTTATTGTATAGTGGAAATTAAAAAAAAAATTGTTTTAATTTTTTATTCAAAATGCAAAAATTGTCTTTTCGGTCTTTCTATATTTTCATATATTTCGTAAGAATATTGTGCTACCTAAAGTCCAAAAATCCAATATGATATTGTCATATTAGATTTTATTTGTTGCTTTTCAAAAAGTTTGAACTTTTTTATGATAGACAATACAATTGTTTCATTGGCATCACCCAAATCTTTTGTTGTCTGCAATAGAAAAATATAATTGGCTTAACTCAAACCCAGACATTACATACAACAGACAAAATAAACTCTATGAGAATATTTTTGTGTGCCTTAGTATATAAACTGCCTGATCTGGTAACCCTAACTATGAAATCAAACTATTTGAAAAACAACAATTTTACATGTCGATATACTTTGTATGGCAGTACATGCATGTGTGTTACAATTTGTAAAAAACAACGTATATCCCAACAAACAGTGTTTGCTGAGAAGAGCCGTGGTATAATAATTGTTCAAAAATGTTTTAATTTTGGTATAAAAAATGCAAAAATTGTTTTTTCGGACTTTCTAAATTACTTTTGTAAATTACAAGACTGCTACTTGGTAGAACAAAAACTTGGGTAATAATAAGTGGAATGTAAAAATTGCGGTATTTGTGAAAATGTAGATTTTCACTATTCAATAGAATATTTATTAAAAGACATAATCCAATGCTTTTTTGGACTTAAATATAATTTAAAGTAAACAATGTCAAATTGATGTCAGAATTTATGCTTTGCTGTAAACAATCCCACAATTCTCCAAAAAGAAAACAATAAAAAAAAAAACACAAAATTTTTACATTTTACATTTTTTTTTAAAGCGGCGGTTGGAACTTGACCAATAAATTAGGTATATGTTGGAGTATCTAAAATTGCTGCCGATAAAGTTGATACTTTCCTTATAAAAATGCGGAAACTTTGGAAGATGATACGGGAAAAGTATATACAATTTAAAGATTTTTTTTAACACAACTCTCTTGAATATAAAAAACCTTTCCGGATAGTATGAATACTTCACTTATTTTTTTTTTTTTTTAATATTTAGCTAGAGGCAAAAGACTGACAGTGTTTTTTGTGGAAAACATCGGAAAAACTTGAGTTTTTTTTTAAATTATTATTTTAATGTGGTAATCTTGGTTCGGCTTAAGGTCATTTATTAGTTGTTTGAAATAAAATGCAAATACATAAATAAATAAAGTGTTTTTATTCTTTATTTTAAATTTGTATAGCACACCCAGCAAAACCACACATTACCAAATAATGGGTAAAGTAATGTATCGCGATAGGGCTTCACGCATTGCATTACACTTTTCTTAACTGATGAATTTTACATGCGATGAGGCTAAAAGTAATAATTGGACTCATTACCTTGTAGGGGGTAATGTAATGTGTCTATAAATAGATTTTCAAAAAAATATGCATACAAATTTTTTTTACAGATATTTTTTTTTAATTAAATAAATAACTTTTTTTTGTATTAAATAAATAACGTGGTCATGCTGGGATTCGAACCTGGGATCTCTGGTATTTAACCATTAGTTAGGCAAGAACTCTATCAACTGAGCTATCGATACATATAATATTTTATTGCTTAAAATGTAAATGAGTTGTTGAGCTTCGTGTTTTCGTTCGTGATATCAAAAATATACACCCTACCCTCATGCTTACCAAAAAATCACAAAGTAATGTGTCTATAAATAGATTTTCAAAAATATATATTAATAATTACGATACGTTTATAATTCATGCATTATGTAACTGATGATCGGTAAGTCATTATTTTATGTTTTGAAGTAATGTAAAATGTAATGTAATGTAAATCCATGAGTGTTCAATTATCGGTAACTCATTACTTCTTGTTGGAAAATAATGATACAGATAAGGAGTACACATTACAAGGTAATGCATTACTTTATCGCACCCATTACCAAAGTTTTGCTGTGCATTTTGTTGTTTTTTCTCGATATTTCAATCTAATTTTTAGAACGGCCTTTACTTCAGTGTTTTACTCTAAATGAATGTAGTTTTTGAGGGGAACACGATACTCCATTAAATTTTTCTTTATTTAATCAAGAATTTATTTGGTTAAATGACCAATATTGAAATATCTCGGGTTCTATAAGAGACCACCCATACATGTTAGAATGTTTTTTTTTTTATTAATATAAATATTAATTTTTAATGAACCTCAGAGTAGAAACAAAAAAATGGTGAGCAATCAAAATTGTTTATGCAAAAAGTCTCCTTAAGAAATGACCGAATTATTTTAAAAAATGTTTGATATATCCCACTCTGGGACCTTTTGTCTAATAATATTATCGTTTTAGAATTGGGAAAATACATGTTGCTAGCACTTGTTACGCATGTTAAATTGCCACTGGGATCCGTTTGTATTTTTCGGACAGGGATGGTAGCGGCAACTACTACCAACAATTTAATATTACACAGACATGTTGGTTATATGTTTGTATGTAGTAGTCATACCACTACTAGTATGTAGTTGTTACATTTATTGTAATAAAAAATGCATTGACCTTTCCGGAAGCGTGTCGACTGTTTTAATGGATTTTATGTGGTGCTCTTTAGTTTGTGCACTGTTTTATTTTGTTTTTGGTGTGTGTGTGTGTGTGTGTGTGTGTTATACAGTTAAAACTTTTTCAATTTTACTTCTTTTTTACCAAAAATAACAAGAAAAACAACAACTATAAGTATAACTCTATTGGACTTATTGCAAAAGCCAGTCCAGTTGAGTGCAGTTCAGTTGAAGTCCACTCCACTCCAGTTCTGTTCAGTTTTGTTCATTTCAGTCCATTTGTATTATACGTTATTAAGCCGATGAAGCACAAAACTCTCTTATGGCTGAACTTTTATATCACAACATACAGACATATAAACAAACACTTGAATATATGAATTGTAAACACCCGATTAAAAAATCCTGTTATGCAGCTATATATCGTTTTATCAAATTTAATATGACCCCATTCATAATCATATAAAGTTTCATCCGAAAAATTATCTAACTGTATCATATTAATTTATACACAATTAGTGGTAATTTGAGATAGTTTTGTCCGACTTTTGTCCTCATACAATTTCATTAAATTATACGTTATACTATAAGATTATATCTAATTTAATATAATATAATATTAATATTATTCGAAATTCAAATAAATATTATTCGAAATTCAAAAACATTAATATAATATAGTCTCATATAAACTCGCATATAACTTGTAAATATGGTAAAGCATACAATTTATTATAGTTTTCAAGCTATATTTATTTACCATTTAAGCTCAAATCAAGTTTATTTAAAAAAAAAAAAATTAAGTATACTATTTGTAATGCAGAAAATTTTCAACTCATACTGAACAATCTGGAATCGAAGAAGTTCAAAATTATTTAAATTTTTTCTTTTAAGTTTTTAAATGATAATTCGAATATTAAAATTGAAATTAAGATTTTTAATTTATAGTTCTTGCAAGTTGTATTGCTAAATTACAATTACGTTTGTAATTATATATATTTCGGAACAATAGATTAAACTTTCTGCTGGTATTTTAAATAGAGAGACTACAAATGAAAATATCATTTTAAAATTTTATTTAACTCAATTACATTTGAATTTGTGTAAATTTTTCATTGCAAACCACAATTTACTTTCAATATTTCACATGTCTGAAGCAAAATTGAAGTTTCAATTTGAAATTGCCATTAAACACTTTAGATTCGATGTGGAACAAAATTCTAATATGATACCACATATAGTATTTAACGTAATATTGGAAATATTAACACATATAAAATTATATACGAAATCATGCTAATTTGTATATACCAAGTATATTAATATATTACACGTCTACTGTAATATCACTCAATATGTCGCTCATTGACTTCAAGAGTGACATAACTCAAAAAGACTATTTTCCAGAAAACGAGTTTAAAGCAGGGACATAACTGTTATAAGCAATATTGAAAACAATCCTGAAATAATAAATTTTCAAGAATTTTTAAAAACTGTTTTCTGGATAACAGTTACAAATAAGTTATTTTTTGGTCTTCGATAACCATAATATTTTTTTTTGTTTTGTTTTGGTCTTCCATAGCCATTACCAAAGATTTTTATTTTTTTTTTGGTCTTCCATAACCATTATAATATACTTTTATTATTTTTGGTATTCTATTGCCGTTATAAAAGATTTTTATTTTTTGTGGTTTTCTGTAACCATTATGAAAGCATTTTTTTTCTGTCTTCTATAATCATTATGAGTAACCAAAAAGTTTTTTGGCAGCATGGAACTTCTTTTCTCGTGAGGGAAAATTTAAAAGCACTAGAAGTCGACTCAGACTCTGAAGAAGAGACTGCAAACCATAACAGTCAATTGATGAAAGCAGCATTTGTTGAAATCGATACTTATAAGGAAGCCAGAGTTGACATTGATGCAAACCTTATAGAGTACTGGCAAGAACAAAAATATTCGCACCCCTTTTTAAGGAAGCTAGCGTTAATAGTCCATGCGGTTCCAGCAACACAAGTCAGCGTTGAAATGGCATTTTCTGATCTGAAAATTATATTAAGTGACTTACGCTGCAATTTATCCGAGCAAACGTTGCGTTTCTTAATGTTTGTAAAATTAAATTCTAAATAAATTCAAAGACATAAAATAAATACATAGACATAAAAAAAAATTCATAATGCTTATAGAAGACCGAAAAAATAAAACTCTTTTGTAGCGATAATAGAAGACCAAAAATAATAAAAGTATTTTGTAGTGGCTATGAAAGACAAAA
>CM037852.1:137224713-137244530 GCA_021234595.1 Delia radicum
GCCAATCTTATAAAAATTGACATAGTTTGATATGCTCACATATGTTTACATGCTAATCCATAAAATCCATATAAGCAATATATAACAATAATATATGTTACACTCAAAAAAAAAGTTAGTTTAAAATTTTGTTAAACGTCTATTAATTAAAATATTTACCTAACTTTCCTCAATTTTTTCGCTGACATTGCGTTTTCAGCTAAAACTTTAATTAAACGCTTTTACCAAAAAACTAATTTGAAATAATGTGTAACTAATTTACGTTGCTACCAAAATTATTCCGATAAACACATTAATAGCATGGAGTACATGTAAAAAGACGGGATGTTGATGTTGCAGCTTGTAATGAACGAAGTAGAGAAAAAAGTAAAGATAGAGTAAAAAAAAGGCGAAGAAGAGAAAAAAGTAAACACAACCATTATAAGAACAAACATACTAAAAAAAAATCAGAAAAAAGTTACGAGTAGCGTATTCCGGTACCGTCACAACCCAGTAAAAAATTTTCGTGTTTTCAGAAGCAGAATAAAACAAATGCGCTGATATAAGTGCTTACTATTATATAATATTGAGAAGCAGCAAAAGAAACGACTAATTTTTTTTCGTATAAAAAAAAACAAACAAAAATGTTGAGCTTCCTGTTTCTCTAACAAGGATGCAGGTTGTAAGCAGCTTACGCTAATCCCTTTTAAGGATGCAGGTTGTAATGCAGAAAGTTTCATATCGTGGATTGTAAACGATCTGTAAAAATTTTCCCGAGTGATTTCCGATTATGTTTGGTCTTTTTGAGTATGAAATAAAAAATAATTAGTCGTTTAACTGTTCCTGTAGAGCTAGCACGTGGAGCGGTTAAAAAAAATAAAATAATTATATTATATGTCAAAAACTTTAACAACAAAAAACTAATATCTGTAGAATTGTACACTCAAAAAAATAAGTTAGTAGAAAGGTTAGTAAAACGTCTTGTAAATCAGGTATACTATTTTTTAGCAAATTTTTTGCTAAAATCGTGTTTTCAGCTAAAATTTTTGTTATACTTATTCAGCACTTAACTGTTTTATACTAATGCTTTACTAATATTTTACTAATGTTTTACTAATTAATTTCGCTAAAAAAAATTGTGCTGATAAGCACATTAATAGTGTGGACGACAACCAGATTGAAAGATATACGCAGAATGAAGCAGATGTCGCGGCATGTCAAGATGTAGTAGAGAAGAGGAAAATGATACTAAAAAGTACAACTCTAATAAGACATATAAAAAAATCAACCATGGAAGATTTTTGTATCTGTTTTTCATACATAAAACAAAATTGAGGATTAAAACAACTTAAATTTTGCGTTGTCAACGGCTTGTGAAAATAATTGTCTATTAATTAAATAAAAGATAAAATAAAATATTTAAATTTAATATGTATTTCTAAACTTAATGTTTGTATATTAATAATCTAGTGTGGTCAAATTGCAAACAAACATATACAGACATGTAGACAGAGTAAAGCGAAAGACAAAGACACACATCTTAGGTAGATTTTTATGGTTCCTTTTTCGTATTGCAAAAAGAGGGTTGTTTTTTTCGTTTCGTTTGTTTTGTTTATTTTTTCGTTTCGTTTCTATAATTAACTTCGGCAGTTGCGTCCTTTAAAAGATAGCATCATTTAGATAACCATTGATGTAAGTAGTTGAAAGAAAATTTTTGTTATGTTATATATATTTATTTCTATATATTTTCAGACATTAAATTAATTCATATCGTCAATGTGGGAAAATGAAAATTTTTATATTTCGTAATTATTGTAAGTTATTTTTAAAAGATTCACAAAAATATTTTTTATGATTTAACAAATAAATTAACTAAATTACAATTTTTCTACAAATTTTTTGCGTTTTTTTCAGTCTACTAAAATTCAGCAAAAAATTTATTAATTTTTAGCAAGGCTTTTGTATTTCTACATCAGGATTCGTTTTAGAGGTATGGTTCCTTCGGCAAAGTTTCTTATTTTGATCCCTAGAATACGATTTTCCTTGAACGTTGAGCGATTTTTTTGCCTCCATACAAATCGACCCGGCCTAATATGCATATACCAACATATAGGATTCATATAGGTTCATAAGAGTTCATAAGTGGTCTTATATGTAAATATTACCTCAATTTTCTTTAATGTACACATATGAACATGTATGAAAATGTATTGACATGTATTATTGTATACGTAAATGTTATCTCAATTTTCGTTAATGCACACACATGAACATATATGATGAACATGTATGAATCATTTATGAACACATAAGAGTCATGTATGGATGAATGTGGACAGATCTGAACATGTGTGCTCACGTGAGAATTGTCGATTTTAAATAGGGTAGTGCAAGTAAAATATTATTCACCTCTAGAGTCTGTTAAAAATAGTTTTTTCACCACATGCCTAGAAATGAATCTGTAGTACTGAAATACACCACTATATACGAAACCTCTAAATGTACCTTCACATTTTACTCATAACTTTTTAACAGCCGAACCGATTTTGCTCAAAATACTAGGAAGGATTCCCATTAATTTCGGCGAAAATAACAGCATCGCTACCGTGTACGTGACGAATTTAGAATCATCAAGTATATTGAAGGATTCAATTTTTTTAATGACATTTGTGAAATTTTTAATCATGAAAATTTATAACCAATCATTTTTTTTCAAACAGCACACTGAAAACTGTTTTGTAGGTGCAAACGAATTGTTAGCCAATCGAATTTTTGTAGTTCCCCGTACTATTGGTATTATTAAATTTTAATACTATTATAACAACCGACATTTATTTTCAAATTGCGAATTGTTATTGTAACAATTGAGTATTTTATGTTTATTGATTGTAATATTCTATAAATGGACTCAGATCCATTCCACAAAATTTATTTCATTCATACAAAATTCGGCAAAACTTCACTGTATGGGCGTTGCTCAAACCCCCTCTGGAATAAAAAAAGAAAATTTTTTTCAATCCAAAAACCGGTATGAATAGAAACATATAAGTGCGGGTACTTTAATGTAATTTAATGTTTCAAAAATTATATTATTTTCATGATATGTGGTACGTAGCGCCCTCTAGAGCTATTTTAAGTACTAAAATGGGGTGAAAGTTTTTTTAAGTGTTTTATTTTGGGTTATTTTGTCAAATTTACTGTTCAAATAATGAATTGTACATAATAATATGACTTTTTAGTTAATATCGTGAGCATTACCCAGGTAGAACAGCGTGGCGGTAATAGTACAAAATTTATTGACTTAAGCGGTTTCTCCTCCAGTGCGTCCAAATCTCGTCTTCTCTGAGGAAGGTTTTCTGCATGACCGACCATCGGCCAGGCGTAGAGGTTTTCTCCTATGTGATAGGCAGTTTAGTGGCTTCCCTGAGTTAAGCTTTACTGTGTGACCGGCCTTCGGCGGGGTTTAGGGGGTTTCTCCTATGTGATAGGCGGTTCAGCGGCTTCACTGAGTAAAGTTTTTCTATTTTTTCTATTCAAAAATAATTTTTTTGTTGTAATTTCGATATATTTGTAAGTGTTTTCGAAAATAGCGCTACCGGAAAAATTTGTACACTGGTGTAGAGGGCGCTACGGATCATAGATCCTAAAAATAATATAATTTTTGTAATTCTGAAAAAATTTCCTTTCATTAGAGTAAACACACTTGAATGTTACTACAAGTACCGGTTTTTGGGACCCCAACCGAAAATAGAACAAAAAATATTTTTTTAATTCTGAAAAGCCGACTAAGTATTTTTTTTTTTTGGAGAACGCCCCATAAAGTGAAGTTTAACCAAAAAAATTTATACCGCGAACTAGGCTTGAGCAAGCGATCTCCCGTTTGTCAGACAATTACTGTACATCTAGCTTAAACCCAATTGAAATATGTTTTTTCAAATTTCAACATTGAATATTTTTAGTTTCAAATTTAAATATTTGCCTAAAACAGAAATTCGGTTGCTGATTTCAACATTTTATTATAATTAACAAAACTATACATATTTTAAAATTATATTATTAATAAAAAATTCTTATGCCGCTAACTGGGCTCAAACCGGCGACCTTATGATATCTTACCTCTAGCCCAGTGTTTCTCAACGTCTGGCGCTCGCACCACTGGGGGGCAATTTCAACATTCTAGGGGGGCAATGGGCTAATTTTTGTAAGTTGTTTAACTTTTCATGTTTTTTTAATATATAAAAATAAAATTCTGTAGAATATTATTTATTTATTTTTATTTATTAATGGTAAATTAAATTTACAGATTAATAATACAAAGGGGAGGAACTGGCTACAGAGGCCTTCGTCCTTACTAATAGTAATATTTACATTTCAAAAAAAAATATTTTTATTCTATAATAGTTGAAAATAAAGAAAAATGATTATAAATTTTTTAATATTTCGATAGGTAGGTGTTGTTTGATAGAAGTATAATCCAATGTTTTTATGGATTCCAGCAGGCTTTTTGAGAGATCTTTGTTATTGTAACAGGTTAGTAGGTGTGACATTGTAAGTGAGTTGTTACATTTTGGGCATAGAGGTGGGTTTTCTTTCATCAGATGATATTGGTGTGTTAGCTTACTGTGTCCTAATCTTAAACGTGTTAAGGTTTTCTGTTGATATTTGGGGATTTTTTTTGCTGAGTATATTATTTTTGTATACGTACGATTTATCGTTTTATAATGTCTGTTTGGAGATAGTATTGTTGATAGTTTATTTTTTTCATGCAATTGTTTTTTGATGTGCCTTTTTATGTATTTTTTTGTGTAGTTATTATGGGCTTTTGTTGGAGATAGTACTGCTTCTTTGGCACTTTTATTCGCAATCTTATTGCCTTGAATGCCTATGTGGTCTGGAGTATAAAGCAATTTAATGTTGTTTTGCCTTAAAAGTGTTGGATATTAATGGTTCACTGTTGTTTACATTTTTTATAGCATTTATTGATGATAGATTGTCGGAGCATATAACAAGTTTTGTTCTGGTTGGTTTTGATTTTATGGCTTCTTCTATGGCTGTGATTTCAGATGTAAAAATAGAGGTAAAATTCGGTAATAGAACTTTTTTGATTAAGAGTCCATTATCTGTTACAATTGCATATGCATTGCCTGTTTCTGATTTCGAGCCGTCACAGTACCAGAAGATCCATTTTTTTTTTTGTTTCCATTCGTTATAAATTTGAAGATGATATTGTTTTAGTATATCTGGACTACTATGTTTTTTTTTTGGGCATTTCAGATTCGATGAAAAATTCAGCAATATTTTCCCAAGTGGGGTGAGTAGTTCGAAAAGAAGTAGGTTTGTTTAAGTCTATTGAAAACTCCTTGGCAGAGTCGTGAATTGATGATATCGTTGTTTGAACTTTAGGTTTTCTTTTAAGTTTGAGATATGCTTTTGAATCTTCAGAGATGATATTAGATTTATTTTGAGATATTTTTATAATTTGATTACAGAGGAGTTCCATATACCTATCTTCTATTGTGGGTAAGTCAAATTCATGAAGAATATTTTTTATCGGAGTTGTGTAAAAAGCTTGTGTAATTATTCGAAGTGCTGCATGATAATATTTTTTAATTGGTAATAGATTTGATTCAGCTGTTTTACCATATATTATTAGACCATAGTCTATTTTACTCAGAATAATTGATTTGAAGATGTGTACACGTGTGTTAATATGACTTTGGCTTGATGAACCATTTATAAACTTTAAGACGTTTAAACGTTTTGTCAGGTCTGAGCAGAGTTGTTTTATATGATCATTCCAATTTAATTTTTTATTAAAAATTAGTCCAAGAATTTTTAGTTCTGAGACATTTTCGAAATTATAATTGTTTATTTTAAAGGTTGGTGAGGTGCAATTGTGTTTGCGACATATGTGGAGCTGTTTGGATTTTGTTCTGGATATAGATGCCCCTGAAATGGAACACCAAATATTTAGATCAGCTATCAAATTATCAAGATTATTTTGAATTTTATTTTCGTTTGTAATTTTTGTAAAAATGTAAAAATCATCAGCATAAAGACAATAAAGAAATTGTTTATGTTTGGACATTATATGATTAATTTTTTCAAACGCGATTAGGAATAATACCACTGACAAAGGTTATCCTTGTGGAATACCGTTTTCCAGTTTTGTTACTGTTGATTTATAGCCATTGTTTTTAACTGTAAAGGTTCTGTTTGTGAGAAAAGATTTAACGTAGCGATAGATCTTTTCACCAATATTCCACTCTTTAAGCTGATTTAAAACGGAGTGAATTCCGATTTTGTCGAAGGCCTTTTCGAAATCTATACTGAGTATAGAACAGTGATTTCGTGTGGATATGATTCTGGCTCAATGATATTCAAGGTGTATTAAGGCATCGGTTGTACTGCTATTTGGTTTAAAGGCTGTTTGTTTTGTATTAATTAAATTGTTTTGGAATATAAACCATGATAATCTTTTTGCTACCAATTTTTCCAAAGTTTTGCTTAGGCATGATATGAGAGATATCGGCCGATAAGAGTCCAGTTCCTCTTTCTTTTTATTGGGTTTTAGTATGCAAATCACATCGGCTTTTTTCCAATTATGTGGGATAATTCCGTTAATAAATATTTCAGTAAATATTTTTAATAAACGCGATTTAAAAATATCTGATGAATTTTTTATCATTGAATAGGAAATTTTATCTGTACCTGGGCTATTGTCTTTGGTCTTTTTGAGCATAAGTTCGAATTCAAATGGTTTAAACTGTTTTTTCTAATTCCCCAGCGGATTTTCTTAGTATTGTTGGTTTATATTCAGAATTTATTGCTTGTTTTTTACAGTTTAAATATTGCGATTGAAAATTAGAGTTTGCTGATGTGGTGGAAAATTTTTTTGCAAGTAAGTTGACTATTTCATGTGTTTTGGTTGTGATTGACCCATCCGATTTTTTGATAGCACGAATTGTTTGTGTATTTGACGGTTTATCAGAGAAAGCTCTAACAGTTTGCCATATCTGCTGAATTGATGTTGTTGGGGATATATTTGAAGTAAATTCCTTGTAGGCTTGGGATTTAGCTTCTTTGATCTTTCTATATACTTACTTATATAATATTTTCATCGTCATATTTAGTAGAAACCGGATTTAGTGTCATTAGTGATTTGTTATTAAAAAAAAGAAATCGTCTGGAAATCACAAATCACGGAGACTTTAGATTAGATCAGACCGCGACCAATGTAGGTCTTTTGTGCTGCCTAAAGTTACCTACAGATTCAAGCTACCTATAAAGCCAATTATCCTATTAGGCAAAATGTTCGCGATGTCGGAAGAAGAAATGAAGCGATCACCTAGAAACCTAAGTCTCCTATCACAAAGCCTGGGAGCCTTTGCAGCCTGCACCAAGCTCAAGGATCTCATTAATTTTTAGTTATTATTAATTATATCTTTATAACAAAAATATATGTAAATACATCCATTGATTTAAACAAATTGTTAGGTGTTTTTTTTATTTAAAGTACTTTCTATTGTACAGAAAAAAATGAGGGGGACATGCAACCCAAAAGTGGGGCACGACCCAAAAAAGGTTGAGAAACACTGCTCTAGCCTAAACTCAATTTAATTTTGCCTATTCAAATTTCAAACTTGAATATTTTTGAGTTTCAAAATTAAATATGTATGTCTAAAAATAAAAAATTTTTATATTATTTTAAAATTGAAGGCTTTATTGTAAAAACTTACTAAGCCATATATTGTTTTTAGTTTGTTTTCGC
Source organism: Delia radicum (assembly GCA_021234595.1). Lineage (NCBI taxonomy): Eukaryota > Metazoa > Arthropoda > Insecta > Diptera > Anthomyiidae > Delia > Delia radicum. The sequence continues at coordinate 137,232,464 of CM037852.1, forward strand.
CTTTTAAAGGTAGAAGGAACTTAAAAATTTGACTTTTTCAGGACATTTATATTCGAAGCACTTGTAATAATAGATTAAACAAGACTTCTATCAAATATTAATCAATGGATGTCAAGAAAACAGCTAAAATTCAGAAAACAACAAATGTGGCTAATCATGTTTTTACAATAAGCCCTTCAATTGATAATTGAAACTAATATTTTAGATGCAGAGATTGTTTTTTTTTTTGTAGGCGATTTTTTAACTTTGATTTTAAAAATATTTTAGTAAAGTGACAAAATCTCCGATAGGTTGTTTATATTAAAAATAATGCAGAAGATGGATTTGTTTTAATATTGATTTGAAATCCAATATTTTGGATGCGTTGATTTTTAGTTAATTTAATATATTTTCTGTTCATTAATCTGGTGATGAATTTTAAGCGCTTGAAATTGAAATGATTGAATAATGATTAAATTTTGTACCCATATTGGTATCCTAAAACGAGTACAAGTGTTTTAATATTTTTTGGGAAAATTTAAATTTTAAAGTCCTTTTAAAAGGAATTCTGACGTAATGTCGAAAATCTGAAAACGCAATTTAACCTTAAGTTGTCTCTAGTTGCTCGTAGATATTGATTTTTTCATGTGTGAGAAAAAAATTAAATTTGTTACAGGGTGTAATATATAATTGAAATTATATATTCAGGGACCGTAAATAATGATTATTGCTCGTTTTTTTGAATCAAAAAATCAATCACTTAGAAGAGACATAAAAAAAAATTTATTGCACCATTATTATTATTTTTTGACAATCTTTGCATATCCGTCATGATTTTTAAATTTTTGATTTTTAAAGTTTTCTTCAATGGTAATGATTATTTTTGAGTAATAATAAAAAAAATCAGCCATAATCATTATTTTTGAGCAAAAAAAAATAAAACTCAAAAATAATCATTATTTATGATTTTTATTTTTTTTCGCTCAAAATAAAACTCACTTTCAATGTGTGGGATGGACATATCTCAGGAAGTAGGAGGAGCTTATCGAAGGTTTTGATATCAATCTCTTCTTTGGAAGATTCTCTAGCAGATTAATGCATCAATCATATTTGTGGGTAAGGGTTAATTTTTAATTTCAAAATAGGGCTTTTTTTGCCGTATTTTGTGAAAGTAACCAAGTGTGGGATGGACATATCTCAGGAAGGAGGAGGAGCTTATCCAAGATTATGGTATCAATCTCTTCTTTGGAAGATTCTCTAGCAGATTAATGCATCAATCATATTTCTGGGTGGGGTTTAATGGGTTAATAATTAATTTCAAAATAGTTCTTTTTTGCCGTAAAGTCAAAATCTGGAAGCTCGATTTGCACCGTAGACGTATGGTCTAGTGGACTTTTTGCTCAGTACAAGAATCAGAAACGCGAAGCGCCCATGAAGATTTTTTTCCTTCCACACTAATCGCCCCACCCTAACATGTATATATATTTACACCTACATGAAAGTGAGTTTTATTTGAGCGAAAAAAATAAAAATCATATATAATGATTATTTTTGAGTTTTATTTTTTTTTTGCTCAAAAATTATGATTATTGCGGATTTTTTTTATTATTACTCAAAAATAATCATTACCATTGAAGAAAATCCTTAAAACTCATAACATAATCATTATTGTGTAATTTTTATTATAAAACTCATAATGATTACGGTCCCTGTATATATTAAATAAAAAAACTGTAAATTAATTAAATTGTTGTGGTCTGAACAATTAAAGGTTTTTGTAATATGTAAAGTAATGCTATAATTAAATAAATATATAAATATATAATATATATATAAAATATATGGTGGTCTAATAATGTCCATATAAAAAGTGTGTCGGATTTAGATAAAATGTAAAAGCTTTTCTAATAACCTATAAAATAATATGTAATGTTATATCACTCCTAGAAATTAAACTAAATTTAAAAATATTGGCGCTACGAAATAACCCCCAATGAAATAACCCCCAACGGCCAAAAATGAAATAACCCCCAAAAAAATTGTGTAAAATTGTTTGGGGGTTTTTTCATTTTTTTTGGGGATTATTTCATCTTACGGTTTGGAGATTATTTCATTATGAAGCAACCCCTAATGAAATAAAGCCCAAAATTTAAATTCTTTGGAGATTATTTCATATGCAATTATTTTGGGGGTTATTTCATATTAATTGATGGCACGTTTGCTGTTGTACCAATTGGATGTTTTAAACAACTGCTGATCATCAATATCGAATACCTGGAAAAGGTAATTAAATTATGAAAAAAAGAATTTAAAATTTATTCTTCTGTAAGAAACTAAATGAAAAAAGCGCCGCTGGCGAAAATTTGAAACCGAATTAAAAATTTTAAATTCATAATTTTGGTAAGTAACATGTTGAAAAAAGCGCCGCAGGCTAAAATTTGGTTTGGTTTGCTACCTATGCACCTGAACAGGAGAAAAAAGGAAAAAAAAAATTAAATTAAAAAATTTTTCACTTTTGCGCGCTACCTAAACAGTGTTAAGAATCATCTCTAGAAAGTTTATATGTTCTAGAAATTTTTTTAAGTTTTTTGCGATTTTGATCTGGAAGGTGAAGTTTTTTTGATTTTATATGTTCGCAATTTTTGTTCTTTATGACAAGAGCAACAACTTTGCCATAGAGAGCAAATCGAAATTCTGAACGGTTTGCAAGATATGAGCCTGAGAAAATGATCACTTTTTTGCGAAAATGATACCGAGGCCCCAAATCTTTGGCGGCCCATAAACAAAAAAGGAGATGACTTTGGGAAAAATTGGGAGACACGGGTCTTTTTTTTTTAGTCTTTTATCACGTAGTAGTGTCCGTATATGGTTATTTTTTTTCGTGTTGCACTGTGTAATCGAATGCAGAATTTTAAAAAAATTTTATTTTGAGATATGGGCCTTTGGACATTAAACTTAAAAAAATTACCTTTGGCCTTTTAATACAATGGTAGGTAATGTTTTGACCTTTAAAATGGTACCAATAGGAAAATTATAGTTTGTATAGCTTAGAAGTTATGGGCGACTTTGTATGGACACTTTTTTGAAATTTTACCTTTTTTGCCAATTTTCATGGCATCGTATTTCGAAAACCGAAAGGGTTATGGGTCGAAAGGTTAATGATTTGATAAACACTACCCATTTACAATATTTTCGGCGAATTTTATTAAAATCGGAGATGACAAATCCGAATGCTGTTCGGTTTAGACTTAGAATTGCTCTGGGCCGCTAAAAAAATAAGTGCCCATATTTTTTTTTTTTTTTTTTCTTTATCACATATTCAAATTTTATTAAGATGGGAGATACTACCAATGATAGTTTTTTATATAGCCCAAATACCAGAAAATAATATATATAAAAAAAAAAAAAATCTGTTATAATATTGCAACGCTTTCCAAGTTCAATAAACTATTAATTTTTGTAAACAAAAAATGCTCCATTATATTGAAAATAATATTTTTATTAAAATTAATACTTATTTAACAACAAACAATACGGTTTTATATAAATAGTCCTAAATGTGTTTACGATATGCAACGTCTTAAGAAGTTTTCAAATTCTGCGTAGTAATAAATCCAACATATTGTGCTTGGAAAATTAAATATTTTATGGAATTAAAATTTTTTATTCTTTTTATATAATTAAATTGTATCAGAAATTGTATTAGAACGAATCAAGTTTTTTGCTGCAGAATTTTTTTTGTCGGAGTGTAAATCCGTTGGAAATGCAAATCTTACGCAAGTTTTTCATTTTCATCCTATTTACACTCAAACAAAAATGTTTCTGCTACAAAACTATGAGTAAAGTATAAAATGTTTTAGTTAAGAATAAATTGGTTTTGGTGCATACAAATACTTTTTTCGCGTTTAAGTCGCTTGGAAATCAAAAGTTCGCACGTATTTTGCATTTCCAACCGATTTAAACTCGAATAAACATTTTTTCTACAAAAAATCTTACCAAATCTATTAAATAATTTGTTTTAAAATTTGACATATACATAATTTTTTTAAGTGTATGAACCCAAGTAAAAATATTCATATGCAATCATATCTTTGTTAATATAATATTATAAAAAAATATTATATTAAAAATAATATAGCTTAATACGGATACACACAAAAAAATATTTCTTTAATTGCGCCAAGTAAACATTTTGTTGAATAAAAAAACCATAATCAATTACTTTTTTAATTGACTCAATTACTTTTTTAATTGACGCAATTAAAAAGTAATCAATATTTTAAATAATATTGATTACTTTAAATAAACAAAAATATTGATTACTTCTTAATTGAATCAATTAAAAAAGTAATTGATTATTTTTTTTTATTCAACAAAATGTGTACCTGGCGCAATTTTTTTTTTTCTGTGTATATATGATGACGCATATGATCATATATAATTTTATTTGTTTTTTTGGAGAACTATCAAATTATCCGATTTGCGACAGAGCATTATATTATTTAAAAATTATTGAAATCGGATTAACGCTTCTCGTGATATTGCAACTTAATTTTGATTAAAAATATGATTTCTTTCATCCATTTTAGTTTTTTTTTGTAGTTATTATTATTGCATAAGTCTAAAATATATATAAATAGTTTGATATAATTTTATTAAAAATAAAAATTATGTTTTTTTCAACGTTTAATAGTGCAATGAAAATTAAAATTATTCAAGTTCGAGGCCATACTCTATATTTCCTCTATGGGGAAATAGGAGTCAATTGACCTAAAGGTGAATGTTTAAAGAAGGACTTATCACAGGACTGGTACAATTTAATACTGAAGTGGGTTAAGCAGTGTCAATTGTCCTAAAATTACCAATCCTGTGACTGGTAAAGGGAGGACATACCACTTAACCAGAATGTTTATTAACAAGAAAAAGCCAGTTGGCCAGAACTTTACCCATTGGAAGCTGTTAAGTTTTCGTTTATTATATACGACATGGTCCTTTTGCGACAGTCTTGTGGTATGCCCATCTTTGGTTAGTCCTGTGGCATGCCAATGTTAAAGTTGTCAGTTGTTTACATAGGGTAGGGTTTAGCAGAGGGCCGGTCTCTGGCATGAAGGGATCGATCCTGTGGCACACGCAGAACCGGTCCCATTCCCCATAGGGTCTTTATTTGAATACTGTCCTAACAAATAATCTATAGGGTTTTTGTTTTCAAATTTATTATTTGACCCTTTCAGGAATGTGTTGATAGATCTATTTCGGGTATTTTCTACGTTCCCATCATCAGAACACGTTTTGAAAGAGGTAACAATTCCATGCCAAACAGCAAACATTCATATAAACTAGTTTACTGACTAAATGAGAACTAATACACAGGCCTACAATGATTTTGGTGCCGCTAAAAATAAAACAGATTTCAAGTACGTTCGGTACCCTGATAAAAATTGATACTTACTTTTTTAATGCTACGTGTAGTTTTCGAGCATTCATCTCTATATTAAAGTAATCAACGTATGTCTTCTTCACTGCATCTGTTATAGGTTTTCTAAACTTTTTTACTACATATTCACCACAAATATAACAAAATGTATTTGGATTATTTACACAACACCTTCTCGACGACGGCATATCGATATTATCATTTAATCAAAGAAATTAATTGACTATAATGACATTAAGTATAATAAAATACATTTTTTAGGTTATGACCGATCGATACAAACCTGAACGTAGCTTCGCGATTTTGACAGCTAACCATGACGTCTTGCGGACTAATTAACCAAATTATAACATAGAATTAGCGGCACCAAACAACAAATTTTTTTTGTAGGCCTGTGATATATATATTAGCTCGAAGTTAAAGAATATCACCATCGATCAAAAATAACTTAAAATCTTGTTTGTTATGTGCAAGGTCCAGCTCTGGTGGATATTCAATACACGTTTTTTGTTTTTTTCCTCGTTTTATTTTTTGTTTCGTTTATAAACAAAAACAGGGGGAGTAAACTAGACTGTACTTTGTCTTTTTTAGAAGTTTGATACAATTTTTATCAAAAATAAAAATTATGTTTTTTTCACCTTTAATTGTGCAATGAAAATGAAAATTATTCAAGTTCGTGGCCATAGTATATATTTCTTTATTAGGATATTGTCCTAACAAATAATCTATAGAGTTTTATGTTTTCAAATATATTATTTGACCCTTTCAGGAATGTGTTGATAGCTCTATTTCGGGAATTTTCTAGGATCCCATCATCAGAGCACGTTTTGAAGAGGTCACAATTCCATGTCAAACATCAAACATTTATATAAACTAGTTTACTCACTACATGAGAACTAAGTTGAAGATTATCACCATTGACCAAAAAATAAATTGAAAACTTGTTTGCTATGTGCAAGGTCTACCTCTGGTGGACCTTGCATTTATTTTTTGTTTCGTTTATAAATAAAAACAGGGAGAAAGTATAAAATAAAATGTCAAAATATAAAATAATAAATAAAAAGTTGAAACTTTTTTTTTTTGAACTTTTAAAAGATATTTTAAATGTGATTTTTAGTGACATGTAATCCGTTTTTTTAACCTGCTTCTAAAACATTCAGAAATATTTCTACATATACCTTGTCAAAAATTAATATTTTTGAATAATTATTTCTATTCCTTCTTGGGTAAAGAGTATTTTTTTTTAAAACTGTTAAAATGAGTTTGATTTCCAAAATTTGACACACACAAACCATTGTATGCTGCCAACAAATTTTTATATTTTATTCGTCATTCGATTTAGGCAAATATCTTATACTATATCTGTATATATTATGGGCATTAACTATTTAAAGCTGTTTCCAACTTAATTTGCTTTAAATACAAAACGTTTATAATTTAATGCGAAAGGACAGATACCACTTATTTGTTAACTTACTATTATTGAAAGAAAACTTTATTTTGGCAAACAATTTTTTTTTCTATTAACTCATCAGAAACTTAACTATCGGTCTCCTTTTCACCTTTTTCCTTAAGAAATTGTGGGAGCAAAAGTTGTTGGCTCTACATCCTCTGTTGGTAAGAAACAAATTCAACCAACCAAAGCCAACCAAAACTTTTTATGTACACTAGGGGTATACTCAAAATTATGAAAAGGTATCAGTTACAAAAGTAATAAAAGTTTTCATAAATTATGATAAAAATCCAGTGAATAAAAGCATTACCATATAAGTGGTTACACAAGTACATATTTGGTAATGGCAAGCACTAACAACTGCCATTACTTTATATGATTGTGTCGCCCACAGTAATGATATATCATTAAGGGAATCTTCCCTATTGTGGTGCATTCCCTAATGTAGATCTTTTGTTTTCTTCGCGTTGTTGCACGAATATGCCAAAACTATAAACTTTAAACTGTCATCGAGTTTAAGCTTCGACTTGTATGCACACGTTTTTCTTGGTTTTATTGTGTCATTTCCAAAAAACACAATATAAACAAGCTTTAAACAATAAATAAAACGTTTTAATAAAAAATACAATTTTTTTCGATTTTATGTAATTTTCTAACAACTTTAGAACAAATTTTGAAAATATCAAGGAAATATTACCTTAATGGCAATACGAACAAAAAAATAAAATAAAACGAACAAAACCCTCCTATTTTTTACTTTTGACGACCAATATTAGGGTTCTATCAATCGACTTTTTCAACTTTTTTTAAGTCGACTTTCTTCTAATGAAAAAGTCGACTTTCTTCTAATAAAAATTCAAAAAGGCGACTTTGCTTTCGAATTTTAGGACTTTTTTATTTGCCAAAAATTTATGGCGAAAAGTAAATTAAGTTTTAGTCAATAACACTGTAGACATTGTTAGAAAAAAAAAAAATCATCATGAAATATGACATAAACCCAAAAGTAAGCGAAAAAGTACAAAGCTTCAATAAGTTCGCCAACTCTCCATCAGGTGGCGAGCAACAACTGTTCTAAGACTTATCATCTCGCGCAATTACAGTGTTGCCATGTCTGAAGCCCTTCATCTTTCCCCACCTTTCATCTCTATACTATCCCTTTCCAAAGAAAGCAACACACTAAATATAGGAAGTATTTCCTGAGTGTTGCCTCTCTTTAAAAAAAAAAAAAAAAAAAAAAAAACTAAGGTCAGGTCGTACAAAATGTCCGCTTTGGATTAAATGTGACCTATTGTAAAGGAGTAGAAAAGTTTTCATTACTTGAGCGGATACGTTTAGTAAACCGACTATAACTCCGTACAATGTGTGAAAATAGTACCAACATACAACATGTTGTCGCTAATTTGCATACTAAACAAATAGTGACGGATTTGTGAAAAGTAAATTCTATGTTCAACAGAAGTTACTTTCCTCAAATCAGTCACCAATTGTTTACTATGTAAATCGGAGATAACATATTGTACGTTGGTACTATTTTACACATTGTATGGAGTTACAGTCCTTTTACGAAAAGTATCCGCTCGAATAATGAAGCCTTAAGGATCTTTAAAAATAAATTCTGTAGTCACCCATTTCATCACACGGTGAGCATCAGTACACTAAAAAAAAGTAAAAATTTATTTACACACCAACAATATTTTTCCGTAAATACTACTGAATATACACATTGTATTAACTGAAAATCACTTAAAAACTGAACTACTTATTTTCGTTTAAAACAATTGTATTTTTTAATTTACTGTCAACTGTTGAGAATATAATTGCAAAAATCCATAAAAACAATGGATTGTTTTCGTTTATTATAATACTCAATATAATATAACAACTTTTTGTTTTATATAGAAAATTGTAAACTGAATATTTTAAGTCCGCTTTTTGTTTGTTTATTGAATAACAGACAGGAAGTTAAAAATATATTTCTTTGGCAATTTAACTGTATATTCCATTGAAACAACTTTACCGATTAAACTTTTAAATAACTATTGAATTTTTATGGAAAAGTTCTTGTGAGTGCAACTTTAAATTTCATTTAAGATATTTCGGAATCTGCTTGATGAGATTAGTCTTATAGTCCAAACATTATTTGATCGCTAGTGTTAATTTTTGGGAATAACTTTTGTGGTTTTTTTATCAGAACGGAAATTTTGAATAATGGAATGAGAAAAAATGCCAAAAAAAAAAGTAGTATTTTTCTAGCTTTGTCTTAAAAGTTGGGCAATTTTTACAATTTTACTTTGAAGATGGTTTTAACAATAATATAATCAAGTTTGTTATCATTACCAATAAAGCAGAAATTCTATGTGAAGATGCCAATTAATTGACCTTAAAGCTATCTAAAAAATATAACAAATATTACATTATTCAAAAAACAGGGTCACTGACAAGGTTCAATACCAGAAACTGCGCAGTCTGATTCAGAAAATTGAAAATTTACAATGTAGTTATGATTTTTAGAAAATACACTCATTCTTCTTTACCACGCCTTTCACAATTGAAATTAAATAAATTGCATATTAATTATAGTATTAATTGCAATTGTCTGAAAAACACAAACAAAATCTAACTTTTCTCTCTGGCAATTCTTCCCTAACTACGTAAGCGCCATCTATCGAATATACAAAGAATATATCATAGATGTGGCATCACTTACAACATATGTTAAATCAGTGGACATTAGAGTGAGGTAAGTTTCTAAAAATAGAACTGTTGTGTTGTTGGAGCTGTACTTCTGAGGTTACCGTGTATTGAATAAAACTAGTTTTAATCACAACAAAACTCGACCTGACAATAGATCAGTGGGCTAAAGCGCTCTGTCTAACGTGTAGTGCGAGTGCATGTGGCATTAGAAATCAGTTTATCTATACCACGGTCAGTGATTGCACAGAAATTTTCATATAAACGCAATCGAACAAATAAAAACATAACAAATATTACATTATTCAAAAAACAGCGTCCCTGACGAAGGTTCAATACCAGAAACTGCGCAGTCTGATTCAGAAAATTGAAAATTTACAATGTAGTTATGATTTTTAGAAAATACACTCATTCTTCTCTACCACGCCTTTCACAGCAAAAATAAGTTGTTTTTCGCGAATTAGGAATTTTCATACCAAAAGTCGATTAATCGACCGTTACTTGGAAAAAAGACGACAAAGTTAAATAGTCGAAAAGTCGTCTTTCAAAATTTTTATAAAAGACAAAAAGTCTAAATGTGAACTTTTCGTTGCAATTGTATAAACCTAGGATATATATATTACTGTAGGAATTGGAATGAACCAATTCCAAATATCTCAAAGTTTCTTGAAGTTTGAATGATTGAACCAATTGCAATACTAAAGTTTGATCTGCTATGTCGAATAGATATGTTCCAAATATAACAAAAAATATTCATGTTTTTGAATTTTGGGGTTGCCAGTATTTGGCTCTGAGACAATATTGGTCCAAGAGGTTGGTATGATCTGAAAACCACATCAATCTTTTGTCTATACACATCATACTCGGGAAAATATATTGTAAAGTGTAGCTAAGACAACAAAAAATGGTACATATATTAACCATTCGTCGTCAAAGGTATAAAGTAATGGGTAACGCACTATTTCGTGTATTGAACTAATGGGATAATTAACTAGTTATTATTATGTCATTATCATATATTTTAAAATAATGCAGAGAGTAAGCTAGTACCATTATTTGTAGTCAAAAAAATAGTGATATGTTTCTACACTGTGACAGATTATATGCCAAGATTTTATTTCTAAATTAACTAATTTAACAGCACTTGTTATCAGCCTTCGGCCAAACATAACATTTGTTTTAATTATAAAAAATTCCGTGAAACTAAGCTTATCACAGATCTTTAATATAATCATTGTTTTCAAAAATTAGTTTAGGCTAAACATTCTTAAAATCTAAAAAAAAAATATATCATTTTACCACTCTCATTTCCTCGGGATATTCCGTATTGTAGTAATGCTCGTTTTGATAATATTCAAGATAATAAAAAAGTTATTCCCTCTATTCAGAAACTTTAAGTATCTTGAACTTATTTTGTATATGTGTCATTAATTAAATTTAATTAACTCACAACTGTGTTGACATGTCAAATGCCAGTAGTAGTAAACAACAAAACAAAAACGGAAACTTTTTTTTTTATTTTTGTTACTTTTGACAACAAAGTGTCATCATTATCTAACCTAAGAACAAAAATAATATTATGATACAACAAAGCAAGTAGTTAGAAAATTACACAAGCACTGAAGGGAAAAGGATGATAAATTTGGATGGCTTGTAGATGATTTTTATAAAACAAAAACAAAGGAATAAGAAGATAAGTTTACAGTTTAACACAAAGCCAATGAATGACATTTGAACATTTAATTATAATACGATAAGTAGGACAAGGAATTTCATGCAAGCAAATAAAAGAAAAATAGGCGCTTATAAAATGCCGCTAAGAATTAAAAATATGCATATATACTTAAAAGGGTTTTTACACTTGCGCAAAATATATTAGGTACTGCTATTTTATTGCACGCAACTGTATAAATCAATTAAAAAATAAAGTTATATAATTGATGAATTATCACCCAGCGAAAAAAGAGTGGAAAAAGATGTAGTAAATCATCACATATACGGATTCAGATGTAGTGCAAATTGAGGTGAAACACGCATGATTTTAACATGGGTTGTCATAGACGGAGGTAATGCAAATTCCTCAAACTTTACTTTACTAAAAGTACTATGTGTAAGGTTATGAAAGATTGTATTTTTTGGGTGTCCCTTTTCATAGAACTTAAGGTGTGATTCCAAGTCACATCTATTTACCGAGTGATAATATGGATCTACAGTAGTGCTTAAAAGGTTTTTTTTTTTTTTTATTTTAACCAATACTCAGGGGATGCCCCCCTACTCATGCAGTGCATTGTATTGATCAGGAAAAATATGGGAAGGAGGAAAGAGGGAGTAATGTTTGTGGATATTTGATTTAAATTTTTCTAAATTGTAAGTAACAGGGAAGACTTCTGCGGGAAGTTTGTTCCACATACGAATCGTTCGACTAAAAAACGAACCTTTCGCTGTAATGCGTTGTGAGAAACACTTTAAAAAGCTTTCCAGCTTTAAAAACAAAGCGAAATAATAGTTTT
>CM037852.1:137244630-137275131 GCA_021234595.1 Delia radicum
TTTAACCCATTTTTTACCAAACATGGAATCCGTGGTCTGATTTTGTTAAAATTTAAAATATTTGATATATGAGGCCCTCAATATAAAGAATTTAAACAAAAGAAAACAAACAAATATCTGTTCTTTTAAGTACGTGCTTTTAAAGACATGGGTGGTAAAATGTGATCACTTTTTTTTTAACAAACTTAAAAATCATTTAAGTTATAGGCCTCTTCACTTCTATAAAAGGGGAGAAGAAATTTTCCCTTATGAACGTTTTGGTAACCGCATAATTTCAAGTTTCGGACCGTGAGTCGTCCTCCAAACTTAAAAATCATTTAAGTTATAGGCCTCTTCACTTCTATATAAGAGGAAACATCTCCCTATGAACGTTTGGTAACCGCATAATTTCAAGTTTCGGACCCGTGAGTCGCCCTCCAAGATTGTGCGATTTAACGCCGCTGGACTATTTTCTGTGGGGATATGTGAAGTCGCTAGTCTACGCCGATAAACCCGAAACGATTGACCACTTGGAGGAAAACATTCGCATCGGGGTTGCCAATATACGGACACAAAAGTTGGAGGAAGTCATCGAAAATGGGACCTCCAGATTAGACTACGTCCGAGCCAGCCATGGCGGTCAGATTATGTTTCGAATAAAAAAATTTTCATGTAAATTTAAAAAATTCATCTTTGTTTTATTCCATTTCAAGTTCTATACCTCTATTAAAAACCACCCTTTATGAAAAACTTGTCTTTAATTAAAGAAAATTTACAATTATTTGTTTACAGGTTTAAATTACTCAAGAAAATAATATTTTGATACCATATTGGGTATATAGTGAACCCAGTGTTTCCACATTTTTGAATTATTTGAAATATACCAGCTCAATTAATTAAATTAACATATGTATTACTATGCATTATTTTTAGATTATTATTAGATTCTTTAATAAACGGCAAATTTTATGTTACTCAAAACACATATTTTTTACAACTAGCGACCCTGTCCGGGTCAAGATAACTCCCTGTAAGTAATTTAAGTAGTGCTCAAAGGGGTTCACTAGTAACCAGGCCATCCATACCATCTCGCTTACAAAAAAGTGAGAATAATGCGTACCTGATAGGTTATTCAAAGTGAGAGAATAAGTCGTTATTTTGAGATAAGGAATAAGTTGTTACTTACAATGTTATAATAAGTGGTTACCTAGGATTTACAAAAAATAAAAATGGTTAACATTAAGTTAATTTTTTTAGGAGCAAAATTTTAAAAGTAAATTTTCGTCTTTGAAGACCATGTTCTATTTATATAAAAAAATTTTAGTGTTTTAACTAATATAACTGTAAAAAATATTACTTGAGTCAGCGTAAGCATTAAAATTTTTTATATAAATAGAACATTTTTGGACTTTAAAGTTTAGTAACTTCATGATGGTCTTCAAAATCAGTAATGTCATGATGCTTGTTAGGAAAAGACCCCTAACCACGTGCTTGATTACTAGACGACAAGAATGGAGCAAAATTTATGATTAATAGGTTTTTTGTTTAAAGTTCTGCCTATTATGGAGGCTCTAGCTTTTCTAAAACTTCGGGTTCTGATGATATCTTTAGCCAGATCGAAATACTAGTATCATCCATAATGTTAATGTACTTAAACTAAACTAAACTAGACTTTGATGAAGATATCTTTACGCTATTTTAACAATCAGTCTTAGAAAATATCATTGCGACATTTTCAAGAGTAAGATATTCTAAATAGGTATTTTGAATCATTAAAAAGAGTCAAAAGTCTTCAAAAAGCACCAAAATAGCAATTTTTGGCAATTTCTCAAAATTGTGAAGCAATCAAAAAATTGGATGCCGGATTTTGTAATCAGGGAATCGAAGATTATATAAATTACATATCGGCATTCACACCAGATAGCTTGTCGTTTAATTAAATTTTTGTTTATAAAGACATTTTGGTAAAAATGGGTTAAGCAACAAAAAACGTAATCTTTTCCTAACATTTCTTATATTTGTTTGTTTACAACCTACAATAGATATTGTAGGGTATTAGGATTTTAATCGATTTTAATTATGATAAATAACGGAAAATACAAGACTTTTTAATTTTACTGAATATTTAAAATGTCACAAACTAATAAATTGTTTTTGTGGAAGTAAATAAAAAAAAAGCCTTTTTTAACGATAAAAATATCATAAACGCCCAGTGAAGAAACGGTAATGACATGTCATTACTTTTCTCACTCCGAGTAATGACACCATCTTACTCTCTGCATTACTTTAAATTAATAATAAGAACTTACTAATAACTAGTCAATTGCCATATTAGTTCAATAGAAAAAATAATGCATTACCCCTAAGTACTTATTTATATAATTATTTAAATTGTAAGGTAATGATCTAAAAAATTTTGAAAATCTATTTTAAGTACATACATATATAACTACTTATTTTTGATTTTTTGTAAGCTGGAAAGTAATGAAATTTTGCGAAAGCAAGTCATTTAAGTTTTAGTTCATCAATTATCACATGTCGTGATAGCTCTCGGGTTTTCGAATCCCGTATTAGCACATTTTTTTTTATTTTATTAATTATTTTATTAAATAAAAAATATTTTTTTTAAATTTAGTTTTTGGAGAATTTGTTGTGTATTGATTGATCTTTTTAAAATCGCATTTCATTTTGAATTGTCCCGTCTGAGATCATAATTAATATGTCAGTATTATGAAAAAAAACACTTATTGTTAATAAATGTAAGAGAAAAATTAAACAATCTTGTGATCAAGGCCATCTTAACAAGATTTGTTTCATCTTTCTCTTACATTTCATTAAGAATTAAATGGTTTCTATTTATAATATTAACATTTTAGTTATGATCTCAAACCAGTAAATTCAAAATGAAATGTAATTTTAAAAGATCAATAATGCACACATGTACAATGAAATGAAAAAATAATCTAATAGAAAAAACAATCACCTAGAATATGTTATGCTTAAATATTACTATTCTTTCCCAGTAATGGCATCATTAGCTGTTGGACTGGAAACCCTGCCAATTAAAAGCTTACGAGTAAAGCTGTTGTCTTAACTTGTAAGAAAAGACGAAAATAACTCATATTCTTCGGGGTAATCAATTAACATTGGTTTTTTCAGTAAGTATGTTGATATAAATAACTGATCAAATCATGAGTTTCTTGTGGGTGGTGGATTAGAATGAGGCTGAAAATGACCTAGTCGCTTAGGTCGAAAGTGCGGCACTCCCTTCAGCGCTGATCTTCACAAGACTTGTTTCATCTTTCTCTTACATTTATTAAACAATTAAGTGATTTCTATTTATAATAGTAACATTTTAATTATAGTCGCAAGCCAGATAATTCAAAATGAAATTCAATTTATTATTATTTTAAGTTCATTTTTAAATCATTATTTTTGGTCCATACTAGTAAGCAGTGTTAGTTAATTATATGTCATTATTTTGCGCGACATCCTCATATGAAATAATAAGATTTTTAATGACAATTGTAAGTACTTGCCATTACCAAATATGTACCTCTATAACTGCTTATATGGCAATTCTAAACTAGGTGGAGACAAATTATATCACTGTTAATATTCTTTAGTTTTTTTGGCTAAAAATATTGTGAGTGTTAGCCGTAGGGCATTTTTAAACATTCGCTTTTTGTCGAAATATATTTTATTTTAGTTTCATTCAGTTTTGTTTAACAGCAGGTAATAATTTGTGATACCTAATAATTCATAATTCATACTTTTATTTTCTTTACGTTCTCAGTGGGTCGCTTGATATTTGTTCAGTAATAAATGTAAATTTTCACTTCTTAATGTGTTTTTTAAGCCCATTAATTATATGTGTTTAGTGAGTATATACATTTTTTTTTAAAGGCACGTGTCCTACATAGAATACGACTGAAGAAATTGCAAGGTTGTTGTGGTGTAAACTATTAATAAAAATGTTTTTTAACTTTAGGTAATTTTATTAAATACAGCAATTATTATTGTTTAAGGTCATTGATGAATACATTTGCATTTACTATTTATGAAGTGCCATATATATTGTTACATTTGTAATACAAATAACAATATTTCAAAATTGTATGCCTATTGTCTTTTTTTATAGTTACTCACCACTACATAAAAACGAGACGTATGAGTAATAAATAAATAATTTATCGTATTAATCATACGCCTAGTAGGTAGTTATACTCGTGAACCTAACTTTTAAGCGGCTGTATGGTTTTTCTGGAGACAGACAATTAATTGCTATAAATTTTCTGAAATAATTTAACATCTTGACTACACTCACAGGAACTTTCCCATTGAAGTTCAACACTTATTTTAAAGTTAATCTGTAAATTTGTTTCAATTAAATATGTAGTTAAATTACCAAAGAAATGAAAGAAAGTGACCCAACTTTTGCAAACAATGTCTCCCGATCGGGATGAAATCCATCCAAGGTTAGTAATATTCGATAGTAGTTTAGACACAATTTTTCAACAAGATCGGTTGAGAACTCTCTGAGTTAGAGGGGGTCAAAATTTGACATTTTGGCCAAACGTGTGTTTTTTTCTCATCCATGTAACCTATTACCTATTGTTTTGAGCAAAATTTGTCCCATATAGTTGAGATAGCTATTTCTTCAATCTTTCGAAAGAAATATTAAAAAAAAATTTTTGACTATTTTTTCAAAATCAAATGGCCTGTTTTTCGATTTCGAAAGAATGCTTTCTTTTGCTTTCTAAGCGAAAGAAAATTGATTTGGGTTTCTCTAACTAAATTTCTATGCGAATGATGACTTGAAGTACAAGTCGAATGAAAACGTAAAAGTTTTCATACAAATTTGGTTTATTTATTTCGAACGAATTGTCAACAGTGCTAACGTAAATGTCAAAACCAGTCACTTGCTTTTTTGATTTCGCGTAACAAAATATTTTCAAAAAAATATATCATTCATTCCATAAGAGAACGCAAAAAATCTGAACACGGGTCCTCTGATTTTGTTTATTTTTTGTACATGAATACTCTATGGTCCCATTTGTACATTTCCTTTTCAGATCTCCAAATTTGTAAAAAAAATCGTGATTTTATGCACATTTTCAGTTCTCAGAAATATCAAAAAAATGCTAAAAGTACTTCAGTTTGAGTGCCATAACTTTTAATTGTATATCGCATGTTATTAATTTAAACGATATTTGGAAGATGCACTTGTCTACTTTATAACTGGATTTTTTAAACAAATTGATTGCCTAAAAAATGCATACTTAATGCAAATGCAGTTTTCTAATGCATTTTTCAAAACTTTCTCCCCCTACGATTTTCAAAAAAAAAAAAAATACAGTTTACTAAAATATTGAATATTAGCTAAATATACAAAAACTGATTTTTATGGAACAAACATGTCTTTTATTTTTAATGATTTAAAAAAATTATTTTTTTTTATTCTATAAAATGGAAATATTTTTATATATTCTTGTATTTCATATTTTTTGTGATAAATTTTAAAATACGAACTCATTTAGTAACTTGTTTTGAAGAGCTATATTTATAAAAATAGTCATTTATTAAAAAATATTGAAACAACAAAAATCAGAAAAACGATTCAAATAAAACTTGTAATTTATTCTTTATTCTTACTAGTATACTTATTGGCAATTAAAAAAATATGAGCAACGAATCTTTTAAAAAGTATTTGGGAATAGAAGTTTTGGCTGGGTTGTTGTACGGAAAATAATCTAAGTACGTTATATTTTTATTTTTGAATCCAAAATAACTTTTTTGATGTCATATCGAAAATTTAAACTAGGTGAAGTCATACAAAAAAATACAAAAAAATATTTTAAAAAACGATAGAAAAATGTATAAAAATATTTCCATATTTTAGAATAAAAGAATAAACTTTGCTTAAAAAATCATTACAAATAGAAGACATGTTTGTCTCATAAAAATCAGTATTTGTTATATTTAGGTAATAATCCATATTTTCGTAAACTGCATTTTTTTGAAAATCGTAGGGGGAGAAAGTTTTGAAAAATGCATTAGAAAACTGCATTTGCGTTACGTATGCACTTTTTTTTAACAATAATTTTGTTTAAAAACCTCCAGTTATAAAGTAGACAAGTGTATATTCCAAATATCGTTTAAATTAATAACATGCGATATACAATTAAAAAGTTATGGCACTTCAAAGTGAAGCACTTCTAGCATTTTTATCAAATTTATGAAAATTAAAAACGTACATAAAATCGCGATTTTTTACAAATTTGGAGATCTGGAGAAGGCTATGTGCAAGTGAGACTATAGAGTATTCATGTACAAAATATAAAAAAAATTTGAGAACCTCAGAAAAAAATCCCCATTTTTTAGCGTTTTTTGCTGAAATTAATGATATAATAAAAAATTATAAATATTTGTAAAAATAGCAATGGATAACAAAAGGTAAGAATAAAATAACACGAATATTCGTAGATTATTTTTCTTTTGCTTTCTTTATTTGTTTTATTTATTTATTTGTCATATACAGCTGATCACTGTTGAGTACTGTTGTATTTATCTTCAAGCAGTTTAGTAGTATTTTTGGTACTTTTAAAGGAAAAGTTTAAAATATCCGGTCTGGCACCCACTATGATTTGTAAATACGAAAACACAAAAATTGACACACGTATGTATAGGCGAACGAAAGCTTTCGAAATAGAGAAACCCAAATTGATTTAAATTCAAGTGACTAGCTATCGTTCGACTAGGTTTTCGTTCGAGATCGAGGAACAGGCCAAAAAACTTTTTTTGACTTTTTTTCAAAATATGCCCATTTATTTTTTTTTTTTTTCTCAAAAGAAAGCTTTAAGAGCTTTTTGGTCGCTTAGTGGGTTGCGAGTTTGATGTCTATCAAAATAAATGTTTTGTAACTCAAGACAAAGGTTTTTCAATTTAAACGAAAAGTAAGTAGTCCCTTTTTTCATTGATTTTCAAAAAATTCAATGTGTATATTCAATAGTAATTAAGGAAAAAAGATATCCAGTGTACAATCGTACATTAAAACTATTAAGAAAATTGTTACTCAGAGTTGCCAAATATTTAGTTAAGGAAAAATAATTAAACTGTAATTAAAATTTAATTCAATAATTTCCACTTTTCGGTTCTATTGAAAAGTAGACAAAATTTCAAAAATTATTTAAAAATAGTAAAATTACTATACTTTTTATAATTTTCATTTTATGTTAATGCGAATATACCAAACTTTATTTTTGTGCTTAAAATTTGTTCGTGAATTATATATCATTTTTATTTTCAATCTGACCATTAGAAATAGGAATTTTCAAAATACTCAATACTGAAAATATACCAAAATGCATGCTATTATATCCGTTATATTCATTTATGCGGTTTTCAAAAAAAATTTAATTCGAACAGTTTTTTTTTTTTTAATTTTTTTACAAAATCGGTTTCAAAAGCTTGGCAATGATAAGCATAATTTTAAAATATATTTATAAAATTTCGACAAAGTAATTTTGTAAACTTTTTCAAAATTTCTAAAAAAAAGTTTGATATAATTTTTATTTAAAAATGTTATATTAGAAAGTGTTTTGCAACCGTCAGATAATGACAATCGTAATTAATTTTTATATTAATTACTGTAGAATATTTCTTTAGTTAGTCTCTTTACAGGAAGAAGAAGAATTAAACATTTTTATTGAAAATTTTACGGACACAAGGGTTACACCAGACTGCCGCAGTTTCGTCCCCCTCCTGGGACTCGTCAGTGGTTAATTTATGTGTCAATTGAACAAAGTATTTTATATTGTTAATTTGCTCTATATGAAAAACTTTTTATTTTTTGGTGTCGTATTTTTATTTTTGGACACATCTTAATATGTTCTTTGCTTGCTACTATTTTTATAAGAAGGCGCTTTAAGGTAAAAATTACAAAAAGTTATTATGAAGCACTGTTTTAAGATCTGTAGCGGATCTATGAGGAGCCCTTAAACCAAGTTTTTGCAATAAGATTATTTTTAAAATACTGCTATTGGAAAGGTGAAAAATTTGGCAAATGGTAGGCGAAATTCGTTTTCGGTTAAACAAAACTAAGTTTAACTGACAGCTTAAAAACTCGGCTTTAGTTAGTTAATAAATCATATTGCTTTTTCATAACGGATTTATTTATTTTAAATAATTAGGATGAAAAGTGTTAAATAAGTTTAATATCTATCATCGTGATTAACCTTTTCGAACTGGTCGGCACAGTAATTATATTAAAAAAATTCAAGTTTTTTTCACCATATAATATGCAGGGACATTTTATAAATAATAAATTTAATAAACTTTTACTTGTAAGTATTTTTAATTATGAGTACTGTTGGGACTTTATATCTAAAAGTTATTTGTATCTTTGCTTTTAGATAGTCTTTAATATTAATGCCAATAGGGTTTTTTCGGCCTTTTATCCAATATTTTTCTTCGCCTCAATCTCTATACTAGACGTATGAGTACTAAATCATAGTAAATAATATTACTCATGCGCCTAGTAGGTACTACTTGTTACTATATAAGTAAATCGAACAATTCATATATGTCATTTATACAATTGAACATACCTAAGAAACTTTTTTATGATTGCCTTTCTTAATAACCCAGTGTATAAACGGCAATGACATATCATACTTATCGCACTACAGTAATGACACTAGCTTACTCTCTGCATTAATTTAACACAAATACTAATTACTTCTAGTAACTAGTTTATTTATCCGTTATTTAATTCAAAAAATATACACAATATTTCTCAAACTCTACACACCGGGAAATAAAGTGCCAACCTAATTGAAAAGTGTATATTAATGGTAACATAGTATAAATTCAGTTTAATACAGCTATATTTTGTTTTTTTTTTTTTTATTTCTTCATTTTACTTAACCGAGTAACAAGAACATAAAAAAAAAATATAAAAATACCTTAAAGATAAAAATAATTCAATATATAGCTAAAATTTTAAGAAAAAATACAGAGAATGGTTAAATTATTATTTAATAAACAAATAATTAGTGGATTCAGTTTAATCGTAGCACAAAAATAAATAAATAAAACGGGAAAAAGATTAACTTAAGTTATGAGTTTTATCATGTTCTTCAAGCTTTCGCCTAAAGAACTGAGGCGAATATGAAAAACACTTCAAGTCTGTAGGTAAAACATTCCGCAATCGTATTAAGCATACATTAAATGAGCGATCAAAAAAGCCAGTATGAATGCGGGGGAATATTATTTGAGGTTTTCTTATAGAATGCGAGAAAAGGAAAATTTTCTACTATATAGTTAGGAAAGCCTGTTATGATTAACTTGTAAAAGTATATCAATATTATCATACCAATAAAGTTCTCAAAATCACAACCAAGAAATTTTTTAACGTATCGTGTAACATGATTACGAAGTCTTAATCCGAAAATATAACGTATTATTCTATTAAAAATTTCAGTAAATCTACTAATTCAATAAATTAAATATTTACATTAGATGCCTGAATAAAAGAACTTTGTTATGAAGACGAATATAAAGTTGTGCAAACAGTCTGAAATTCGAAATAAGCGAATTTTAGTCGTAGTAATGGAATTTCAGTTGTTAAATATCTAACTTTTTCTCTGTGTGTAGCTACTTATTTTTATTTTTATTTTTTGTAAGCTGGAAAGTATTTCCACTTTGTTTAAGCAAGCCATTTATGTTTTATGTTTTTATAACATCTTAGCAAAATCTCAGTAATGGGCTATCATTACCAGTATTGAAATAATGACGCCGCATATAATTCGGCGTCAAAACTCATTATTTTTGCAGTTTTATTAGTTTTTTATTTTTATATACATCGAGATTATTTTTATGTTATTTTCAATTTATAACCAGCTTTCAACCTCCGTATATTTACAAATATGATCGTCATGAAAAAACGTACAAAATTTGTACCCATAAGGTAACCACACATTTCTATTTTTTGGACTGTGTTTTGTAATGACATGTCATTATTTTGAGCGATATAAAAGTAATGAGATTTGTAATGGCAATTGTAAGTTCTTGCCATTACCAAATAAGTACTTATATAGCCACTTATATGGAAATGCTTTTCTACACTGGGATACCTTGGTTTCTTCAATGGAATATGTCATCTACACTCATATTAAAAGTCTTCAAAAGTTACAGAAAAATTAGAAATTTTACAAGAAAAAAAAACCTTTTTTTTAGGCCATCAGACCACTTAATTAATTTAACAAAATGTGTCTGTAATTATTAGTAAAGTAAAGGTAGTAGGGAAAACTACTAAACATTACTAAAATTAAGTAACATTTTAGTAGAACGTAAATGAAATTCGATTTTGTAAATTAATTTTTTTTTTTTAATTTTTTATCATTCTACTAGTGCATCTTCGGGAGAAGAGATTGGTAATAAAATATTGTACAGAGTTTTTGTAATGCTCAAAAGAAAAAATATTTGTAATATCCTTTGGATTTTCTTTTTACAAAAATGTTCCACTCGAAAAAAAAAACTTTGAGCTTAAACATGAAGAAGGTAATTAGACAAATATTTGCTAAATTTTGGTAACGTAGTAAAATATTTAGCTAAATCAGCAATGAAAATTAGCAAAAAAAAAAAACATAAATAAAAATGCAATAGGGAATAGTAAAAATGTTTACCAAATGATTAGTTTTATCTAAAAATTTGTACAAAAACAGTAAATTGGGATATAAAGCGCTTTATTAATTTTTAAACTAACTCCTATATTTGAGTATAAGTTTAAAATACGCAAAAAATTATTTTTATTGCCGAATTTATATAAAAAACATTTTTTTTCTGTGATGAGAGTATAAATCAGTTTGTCATTCCGTTTGGATCGAAATATAGGCCTAAGACCCCATAAATTATTGGAATTGCTCGCAAATTGCTACCCCTTAGCTTTTTTGACCATAACTCATCATAAAATCAACGTATTGTTGGCAGAGAAAATTCCAATTCACAATCCTCTGCTACAAATAATTAGAATTAGTAAAAATAAAAATTTTATTGCAAATTTTCCAAGGCTTAAAATCGACCAATGAATGGAAGGCTTGCTGGTTGCCACCCAAAAAAATTTTGCCACTCAAAAATAATTAAATTTTATTTACATTCGGTGGCTGCGACCATAACAGAATTTGTGAAAATCAGCATATAAACTTTAATTGTAAAATGGTATAAATTAATTCCAAGTCATCATCGGAATCACAGTTCAGGCATATGTAAACTCATTCGTGGTTACTTGGATATTGTACTGGGTTGTGTGGAAAAATATTTATATATATTTTTTTTTATTAAATTTTTGCTGTCGATATGTTTCAGTTTTGCTCTTAGCTGTAAGATCGTTAAAATTGTCCAGTTTATAAAATGAATATGTTTTAATTCTATTAAAGAATTATATCAATTAATTGAAATACCTTTAAATTATTTTTGATCTAAAATAAATCATTTTTTATTAATTTTAAAATTTTTTTTTAAAAAGTTAAATCTTTGCGAACATCAAAATGTTTTAAAAGTTTTTAACCATCACGAACCCTGAGTTTTTATGTAAAAACGGCTTTAAAATTCATTCATGATTTACTAGTTTCATTGATCTTTACTCGTTAGAGTGACCCATGTGTAAACTTCGTCTCATTGATTATTTCCGGCATTTTGGTGTCAAACTTGAGTAAGTAACGAAGTGATTCTTAACAAAAGTTGAAAATTAAAAAAAAAAAGATTACAACATTTTTGAAACGTGGATTAACTTAATTCGTAAGTAAAACATTTCAATTAATTCGAATTTTCAACTGCGATATTTAAGTACGAATTAAGGCAGAGGCGCTTAAAATAAATATTTATTGAAATAAATAATTTTTGTCAATTTCCCCGATTTAACGTTTTGTGGCTTATTTTTTTTTTGAGGCACATCCATTGTGGCTTCAAGCATCCACACGTTTTTATAAAAGGTGAGCAAAGAGCATAATTATATAAAACATTTTCAATACTAATCAACCAATATTTGTATAGATTTGATAATAATATGTGTTCAAATATCGAAAATTGGTTTATTCACATGTCGAGGTTGACATATGTTGCAAATATATATTGTTTCTCGTGGAAAAATCTCACTCGGAACAGTACCGAGTGATAAAAAACCAGAGTTTTCAACAAAATCGTAGTCTTGCTGGCATAAATTAAATCCTAAACCCCAGCCGAAATATCTTTTCTTCTGCAAGAAGCCGAAACCACTTTCCAGACTGTTAAAGGCATAATTTTGGTCATCCTTGCCTCACCTAATTTGCTATACTCCAATTCACTGAACAACAGGTTTTATAGATATAATTTATTATTTAAAAAAAAAAAAAAAGAAACTAAGAAAAATTATTGAATAACCACATAATTAAAATTACTATATCATTAATTTTTACTTTTATTAATTATAATACTAATTAACCTAATTTTTATACTAAACTTATACAACTTATAAGCCGTACCCAAATTAATTATAAATTAACACTCCCTAACCCTCGCTATTTGTTTACTACAATTTTACGCTAAAATACGATTTAATTCAAGAAAAAAAAAAATTTCATTCATAAAACCGAACTCTACATTATTTTGTGGAGTACGTGTATTTTATATTTTTTTGTGTCTTTGACACTTTACCCAAATATCTCCAATAATTACTTTCCATCCTTTCCATTGTCCTCTTTTCTTGCATTCTTTTTTTCTGATCGCTTTGATCTCGTTAGTTTCTTTTATAAAGGGAACAAGGAAAGAGTGAGAAAGTGATTAAAATTAGCAAAATACAAAAAAAAAAAAAAAAAAAGAAAATATATAAAAAAAATTTTTAGTGACGTGATAAATATTAAATTTATGAATATTAATTTACTAATTAAATTAAAGAAAAAAGAATCTAATAAGAAATTTAAAATTTATTATTCTAAATAATGTATAAATTGGAAAAAAGAAAAATATTAACAAACTAACATTAATTTTAACAATTAAATATCTAAAATTTAATTTTGTGCTCTAAACTCAATAGCGATCAAAAATTTTAAGTAATAACTGTGGTGGAGAAGGCCTTCGAAATCCAAAGCAACAAAAACAACAAAAAGTATGTAAGTTTGTAATTTTTATATATTCTTTATATTTTTCATATTCGCAATTTTTTTTGTTGAGTTTAGAAAGAAAAAAAAAAAAGAAACAATTTGCATTACAAAATTGTAATTTTTTTTCTATAATTTTTATTTGTTTTGATTAGTGTTTCTTTTGGTTTGCGTTACGTTTTTTTTTCGGTTTACGTTACAATTACATACAGTAAGATACCGATTATATGGTCTAAATTGAATTTAACAGTTTTGTTATTATATTGAAATGTTCGAATATAAATGCATCTAAATGCTCAAATTAAAACAAATCAAAGAATTAAGTAATTTAATTAATATTTTTAGTACAAATTTGTACGTTGTTTTATAAAATTTAAAAATTTTGAAAGAAAATTTATAATCGGGTCATACTGCTATGATAACTTGGGTATGTTTATTCAGCATAAGTTAGAATTACAAATTAATTTTAAGAAATATGAATTTGTTCAACCATAATATTAGTTTTGTTAATAAACATTAATATGAATTGCTAAATTAACAAAATTTGGTCCGAAATCATTTAAAAGAAAGTTGTTCTGATATTCAATTGGGTCTTCAAATTCTATCTAAAGAAGACATGGTAAGGGTCGGGTTCAGAGCAGGCAAAACTATCGCGCTGCTGTCTAACATTCCCCAAATATAGTTTTATACGTTCGTCCGATAGTAAACAGGTTGTCTGATAAATTTTAAGCTAAATTTATGTGTGCACTTATATTTTTGTTTGGCTGGGTAACGGATAGGCCAATTCTGTAAGCAAGATCGAACCTACATGATTGAAGCAGCCGGAAGCCAGGTGCACACGCCTGCAGGTAGGCCAAAATAAACCATCTTATCCCCCACAGGTAAATTCAAGCCCAGTTTCATAACAAATGGCGCCCAACGTGGGGCCCATCGGAATCGTGGGTCCTAATTTTTAGGCATATGAAAATAGTGCTAACAATTTTGATGTTTAATCTTTTACTATGTTTTTTTTTAAACTTAATTTTTTTTCAAGAATTGACTTGGAATGTATTAGGTTTGCTATATGCTTACTTCTTACCCAATTTCTAAATAGTTTTCAAGAGTTTGTGTTAAAACTGTCCTTCTGCAAAAATTAAAGTTGTGTGAATGTTTTTAGATTTTTTTTTTAAGTCTAAATTCCACCAATTTTGATTCTTAATAGTTTGCCTTTTGTGTTAAACAAATGCTTTCTCTGATATTTTTCTAGGAACTAAGAACTTTGGATTCATTTTTTTTATTCTTACCATGTGAAAAATATTTTTAAAGAGAAAGATATTTGTTTTCTTTAAGTATGAAATTTAGTTTGGGATATTTGTGTTAGATTTTTTTTTGAACAACTTTAAACTTTTAAGTGAAAGTAGGACCAGTATATCATATGAGATTATTTTTCCGTAACAACTATATTATTGGTTTAAAATACAAGTTTTTCTGATTTTTTTAAACTTTTGATTGAATTTTGAAGAAAAAAAAAAAGAAAATGTCTCTTCGTCATAGCACAGAGGACTTAAGTGTCTGTTCCATATGTAGGGAAAACGTCAATAATGACAGTGAATCCTTGCGAACAGCATGCAATCACAAATTCCACAGAAATTGTCTGTTAACATGGCTCAAACGAAATTCTTCTTGCCCACAATGCAGAGCTCACTGCAATAGTAGGGAGTTTGGCATAAGCCAAACACCGTCTAGAGGTGCTCGAACACGATCTCGTGCAAATGTTTCGGCAAATAACATTGTTATTCAGCCAAATCCTACTAGGGATCAATCCGTAAATGATAGTCAAAATCCTACTACTTCTCAAAGTTCTGCTGCGAATGCCCCAACTGATGCAATTTTACCTGAGTCCAATGATGCAGAAGGAGCAGTTGGGTTTGATGATAATCGAATTCGACACATTATTTCAGCAGTTATTTCGGCTCGTCAAGCTACCATTTTCGACGACATTGAAAATCGTGTATCTCGAACAATTGAAGAACGTATAGATTCTGCCTTGTCAAATGCTCTTGGCAGACTGAATGTTAATGCGAACATTCAGAACCCGGCTTCGGGTAATGCTCGTGTTGCAACAGATCAGCATCCTAATTATGAATGGCCTCAGGATATGCCAACATTGTCAAATACACATCAAAGTAGTTTTTCTCAGAACCGTCCTGAAATTCGAATTAATGATTCATCTATGGTTACTAACGCCGGAAAAATTGCCAACCTAATAAATAATTGGGATGTGAAATTCGATGGCACTCCGAAATTATCTGTTGAGAATTTTATATACAGAATCGAATCGTTAGTATTAGATACTTTAGGTGGTAATTTTAATCTATTATGTGAGAATGTTCAATGCCTTTTTGTAAAGGAAGCTAGGGATTGGTATTGGGGTTTCCGTCGGTCCGTGGAGAGAATAACTTGGCCCTCACTTTGTGAGGCTCTTCGAACTAATTTTGAGGAACACCGAACAGACACAGAAATTAAGGAGGATATGCGTAACCGCAAACAAGGCCCCAGCGAATCGTTCGCAGATTACAAAAACTTTATTGTAAAAATGGCCGAAAGTCTGCATACTCCGCTAAGAGAAATAGAATTAGTCGAAATTCTTCAGCGTGGGTTGAGACCGCGAATCCGACAACAGTTATTATATGTCCCTATAAATTCGGTTGCACAACTTCGTAAATTATGCCTAAAAGGCGAAAGTTTATTAGATGAGGTTTCTAAAGCTAGTGGTTCGATTTCTAACTTTAATAGAGGTGCAGTTTCACGTCGAGCCGTTAACGAATTGGAATTAGATTTTATAGAAGAGAATAATGCCCCAGAAGTGGAATTAGGGGTGGAAGAATTGACAAAACGTTCTAATAATAGGCTCAGTTGTTGGAATTGTCGCAAGGACGGTCACATTTGGGAGTATTGTGTAGAACCTAGGACAACTTTTTGCTATGGTTGCGGCGCAGTTGGCATTTATAAGCCCAACTGCAAAAATTGCAATTCGGGAAACTTGAGAAGGAGCGAGGGTACAAACCTGAACCTTCGCAAAGACCCGATGATAAACGACCAGTAATTTTTGAAAATTTAAACAATCCTGATAGAGAATTATATATAAAACCCAAGCTTACTCCCATTATACCTTATGAAGTCCGTCTGAAAATATACAATGAGAGAAGAAGAAAAATATTCGGCTCACCTAATAAAGAAAATCGTTCTTCAACTAGACAGAAGAATTATTGGGATGAAGTTAAATTTAATATAAAGGCCCTAACTTCAGTTATTTGCTCAATATCTAATAGAGAGAACGATTTAAGACCTTATGCGCAAATTCAAATTTTAGATAGACAGTTTCTCGGTTTGTTAGACAGCGGTGCCCAAGTTTCTTGCATAGGAGGTTCTTTTGCTAAGGAAATTTCCGAGCGCGAAGGGTTTAAGCATCGTAGAACTTTCATTTCAACAGCTGACTCTCGTCAGCAGATCGTTTTTGGCAAATTTAAGACAATTGTTATTTTTAAAGATATACCTGAGGAAATAAATTTTTTTGTTGTTCCTTCTTTAACCCAGGAAGTCATATTAGGGGTCGATTTTTGGAGGATTTATAAAATTGCCCCTGATATAATATCCGAAATTAAAATTGATACTACTAGACCTGATTATGAAATTCACTGCCTGTCCAATTCCCAAAAAGCGAAATTAGATTCAATTAAAAACTTCTTTCCCTCTTTTGAAAAAGAAGGTTTGGGAAAAACTGCTCTTATGGAGCACGAGATTCAGTTAGAACCCAATGTCCGTCCGATTAAACAAAGATACTTTCCAATTTCACCAGCCATAGAAAAACTAGTTCACAAGGAAGTAGATGAATGCTTCAGTTGGGCGTAATTGAAGAAGCCCCCAATAGTCCGTGGTCCAGTCCAGTCGTTTTAGTCCGAAAACCGAATAAAGTCCGTCTGTGTTTAGATTCGAGAAAAGTTAACAGCGTAACAGTCAAAGATGCCTACCCCTTGCCCCACATAGATGGAATCCTAAGTCGTCTGCCAAAGGCAGAATATATTACTTCATTGGATCTTCGCCGAGCATTTTGGCAAATTCCATTGTCCGAAAAGTCAAGAGATTTAACATGCTTTACTGTCCCTAATCGTCCGCTTTACAGATATTGCGTAATGCCATTCGGCTTATGCAACGCCCCTCAGGCCCTTTGTCGCCTGATGGATCGCGTAATACCACCCAATTTAAAAGATGAAGTCTTCGTTTATCTCGATGATTTATTAATCATCTCCGAAACTTTTGAAAAACACATGTCCGTTCTGTCTAAAGTCGCGTCCGAGCTCAGAAATGCGGGTCTAACAATAAATGTCGAAAAGAGCAAATTTTGCATAAAGGAAGTAAAGTACTTGGGTTACATTGTAGGTAACGGTACACTCCGAACGGATCCCGAAAAAATTTCGGCGGTAACCGACTATCCGTCGCCATCCTCTGTCAAACAATTGAGGAGATTCCTCGGTATGGCCGGATGGTACCGCCGATTTGTGGATAATTTTGCCGCATTGACGGTTCCTCTTACTAATTTGTTGAAAAAGGGAAAAGGTTTCAATTGGACAGAAGAAGCAGAATCTGCATTTAGTCAGTTAAAGCAAAAATTGTCGTCGGCCCCAATATTGATCAGCCCTAATTATTCAAAACCCTTTCTTTTACAATGCGACGCTAGTAAGCTTGGAGTTGGAGCGGTCCTTGCTCAAGTCGGTGATAATAATCAAGAAATGCCTGTGGCATATTTTTCAAAAAAATTGAACAAGGCCCAATCCAATTACAGCGTTACTGAGCTTGAGTGCTTGGCTGTAATTCTGGCTCTAAAGAAATTTAGACCTTATATAGAGGGCCAGGAATTTACCATCGTTACTGACCACGCGAGTCTTCAATGGCTAATGCGTCAAACCGACCTTTCCGGCCGGCTTGCGCGTTGGTCATTGAAACTCCAAGGTTATAAGTTTACAGTCGAACATCGCCGTGGGTCGCAGAATGTCGTTCCTGACTGTTTGTCTAGGCAAAATTTTGATGAGGTCTCTGAATTAGAAGTTCACCCTCTTATTGATTTAGATTCTGCAGAATTCGAGTCCGTTGATTATGTAGAACTCCGCAAGAATGTCCAGGATAATGTCACCAAATTACCAGATTTGAGAATTGTTGATAACAAGGTATATAAGCGATGCGAATTTTCAAATGGAAATACTGAGGATGAAATATTTTTATGGAAATTATGGGTGCCAAAATCATTGGTAACAGCTGTCATAACAAGTTCCCATTCACCTCCTAATAAATGCCATGGGGGTATTAGTAAAACTATGGAGAGGTTGCGTAGAAATTTTTATTGGCCTCATATGGCTCGGGATGTAAAGGAATTCATTGCAAGTTGTGATGTGTGCTATCAAACAAAACCCCCAAATCATCCCTTAAGACCTCCTATGACAGGTAATTTTTCCTCCATGCGCCCTTTTCAATGTCTATATATAGACTTTATTGGCCCGTATCCCAGGTCCAGAAAGGGAAATATAGGTGCTATAGTTCTATTGGATAGTTTTACAAAATTCCCGTTTCTCAAACCAGTAAAACGATTTACATCAGGGGTTGTTATCGAATTTTTAAAGAATGAAATATTTCCTATATTTGGAACACCAGAGAGTATTTTAAGTGACAACGGTAAACAGTTTAAAAGTAGTCAATTTGCAAATTTCTTGGGAGATCGCGGAATACGCCATATTTTGACGGCTTTATATAGCCCACAGGCGAATGCAAGCGAGAGGATTAATCGCTCTGTTATCGCGGGCATAAGGTCGTACATAACCAAGGATCACTCAACTTGGGATGCTCATTTACAGGAAATTGCTGAATCTATACGTAGTTCTTATCACCAGACTACTGGTTACAGTCCTTATTACGCTCTGTTCGGGCAACATATGGTTTCACATGCTAAAGATTATGGAATATTAAAGAACTTAGGAGCATTCGATTGCGAAATTTTAGACAAGAATGATAGGCTTAAATTGGTTAGACAAAATATTCTACACAACATAGACATTGCTTTTAAAAACTGTTCTAAGAGATATAATCTGAGAAGTCATAATAGGTCGTTTAACATTGGAAATTGTGTATTTCGTAGAAATTTTACTGCCAGCAATGCTGATAAAAAGTTCTGTTCTAAATTTGCTCCTAAGTTTATCAAATCGGTAATAGTCGGTATAAAAGGCAACAATATTTATGAACTGGAGGATATTGAGACGAGAAAAAGGGAGTTTTACCACGCCAAAGATATTAGGCACAAAATTGATTAATCCAACCCTCTTTCATGTTTTGACGTCAGAGCCGCAAATCATGTTTTGTACTGGGTTGTGTGGAAAAATATTTATATATATTTTTTTTATTAAATTTTTGCTGTCGATATGTTTCAGTTTTGCTCTTAGCTGTAAGATCGTTAAAAATTGTCCAGTTTATAAAATGAATATGTTTTAATTCTATTAAAGAATTATATCAATTAATTGAAATACCTTTAAATTATTTTTGATCTAAAATAAATCATTTTTTATTAATTTTAAAATTTTTTTTTAAAAAGTTAAATCTTTGCGAACATCAAAATGTTTTAAAAGTTTTTAACCATCACGAACCCTGAGTTTTTATGTAAAAACGGCTTTAAAATTCATTCATGATTTACTAGTTTCATTGATCTTTACTCGTTAGAGTGACCCATGTGTAAACTTCGTCTCATTGATTATTTCCGGCATTTTGGTGTCAAACTTGAGTAAGTAACGAAGTGATTCTTAACAAAAGTTGAAAATTAAAAAAAAAAAGATTACAACATTTTTGAAACGTGGATTAACTTAATTCGTAAAGTAAAACATTTCAATTAATTCGAATTTTCAACTGCGATATTTAAGTACGAATTAAGGCAGAGGCGCTTAAAATAAATATTTATTGAAATAAATAATTTTTGTCAATTTCCCCGATTTAACGTTTTGTGGCTTATTTTTTTTTGAGGCACATCCATTGTGGCTTCAAGCATCCACACGTTTTTATAAAAGGTGAGCAAAGAGCATAATTATATAAAACATTTTCAATACTAATCAACCAATATTTTGTATAGATTTGATAATAATATGTGTTCAAATATCGAAAATTGGTTTATTCACATGTCGAGGTTGACATATGTTGCAAATATATATTGTTTCTCGTGGAAAAATCTCACTCGGAACAGTACCGAGTGATAAAAACCAGAGTTTTCAACAAAATCGTAGTCTTGCTGGCATAAATTAAATCCTAAACCCCAGCCGAAATATCTTTTCTTCTGCAAGAAGCCGAAACCACTTTCCAGACTGTTAAAGGCATAATTTTGGTCATCCTTGCCTCACCTAATTTGCTATACTCCAATTCACTGAACAACAGGTTTTATAGATATAATTTATTATTTAAAAAAAAAAAAAAAAAAGAAACTAAGAAAAATTATTGAATAACCACATAATTAAAATTACTATATCATTAATTTTTACTTTTATTAATTATAATACTAATTAACCTAATTTTTATACTAAACTTATACAACTTATAAGCCGTACCCAAATTAATTATAAATTAACACTCCCTAACCCTCGCTATTTGTTTACTACAATTTTACGCTAAAATACGATTTAATTCAAGAAAAAAAAAAATTTCATTCATAAAACCGAACTCTACATTATTTTGTGGAGTACGTGTATTTTATATTTTTTTGTGTCTTTGACACTTTACCCAAATATCTCCAATAATTACTTTCCATCCTTTCCATTGTCCTCTTTTCTTGCATTCTTTTTTTCTGATCGCTTTGATCTCGTTAGTTTCTTTTATAAAGGGAACAAGGAAAGAGTGAGAAAGTGATTAAAATTAGCAAAATACAAAAAAAAAAAAAAAAAAAAGAAAATATATAAAAAAAAATTTTTAGTGACGTGATAAATATTAAATTTATGAATATTAATTTACTAATTAAATTAAAGAAAAAAGAATCTAATAAGAAATTTAAAATTTATTATTCTAAATAATGTATAAATTGGAAAAAAGAAAAATATTAACAAACTAACATTAATTTTAACAATTAAATATCTAAAATTTAATTTTGTGCTCTAAACTCAATAGCGATCAAAAATTTTAAGTAATAACTGTGGTGGAGAAGGCCTTCGAAATCCAAAGCAACAAAAACAACAAAAAGTATGTAAGTTTGTAATTTTTATATATTCTTTATATTTTTCATATTCGCAATTTTTTTTTGTTGAGTTTAGAAAGAAAAAAAAAAAAGAAACAATTTGCATTACAAAATTGTAATTTTTTTTCTATAATTTTTATTTGTTTTGATTAGTGTTTCTTTTGGTTTGCGTTACGTTTTTTTTTTCGGTTTACGTTACAATTACATACAGTAAGATACCGATTATATGGTCTAAATTGAATTTAACAGTTTTGTTATTATATTGAAATGTTCGAATATAAATGCATCTAAATGCTCAAATTAAAACAAATCAAAGAATTAAGTAATTTAATTAATATTTTTAGTACAAATTTGTACGTTGTTTTATAAAATTTAAAAATTTTGAAAGAAAATTTATAATCGGGTCATACTGCTATGATAACTTGGGTATGTTTATTCAGCATAAGTTAGAATTACAAATTAATTTTAAGAAATATGAATTTGTTCAACCATAATATTAGTTTTGTTAATAAACATTAATATGAATTGCTAAATTAACAAAATTTGGTCCGAAATCATTTAAAAGAAAGTTGTTCTGATATTCAATTGGGTCTTCAAATTCTATCTAAAGAAGACATGGTAAGGGTCGGGTTCAGAGCAGGCAAAACTATCGCGCTGCTGTCTAACATTCCCCAAATATAGTTTTATACGTTCGTCCGATAGTAAACAGGTTGTCTGATAAATTTTAAGCTAAATTTATGTGTGCACTTATATTTTTGTTTGGCTGGGTAACGGATAGGCCAATTCTGTAAGCAAGATCGAACCTACATGATTGAAGCAGCCGGAAGCCAGGTGCACACGCCTGCAGGTAGGCCAAAATAAACCATCTTATCCCCCACAGGTAAATTCAAGCCCAGTTTCATAACAATATTTTACATCAAGTTTTAGAGCAACAAGTTTGATATAATTTTTATTAAAAATAAAAATTATGTTTTTTTCGACCTTTAATTGTGCAATGAAAATGAAAATGATTCAAGTTCGAGGCCATACTCTATATTTCTTTATTAGGATATTGTCCTGACAAATAATCTATGGAGCTTTTTGTTTTCAAATTTATTATTTGACCCTTTCAGGAATGTGTTGATAGATCTATTTCGGGAATTTTCCCATCATCAGAACACCTTTTGAAAACCGTAACAATCCCATGCCAAACATCAAACATTCATATAAACTAGTTTACTCACTACATGAGAACTAATATATGAGCTTGAAGTTAAAGATTATA
Source organism: Delia radicum (assembly GCA_021234595.1). Classification (NCBI taxonomy): domain Eukaryota; kingdom Metazoa; phylum Arthropoda; class Insecta; order Diptera; family Anthomyiidae; genus Delia; species Delia radicum. Next base: position 137,267,243 of record CM037852.1, read on the forward strand.
GCCATTGATCAACATAACAAACAAGTTTTCAATTTATTTTTTGATCAATGGTTACAATCTTTAACTGCAAGCTCATATATTAGTTCTCATGTAGTGAGTAAACTAGTTTATATGAATGTTTGATGTTTGGCATGGGATTGTTAGAAATCGTTCGTGGTAAATTTCATTCTAACTCAACACACAGAGTAATGTGGGATTTAACGTTACCCAATTTCTTTAACGTGTGAGTTAAATAGATGATATTTTCGATTAACACTAAATGGCACGAAGAATGTTGATGAAGAGCGTAGTGGGTCAGAAAATGCATTCCATTCATGCTAGTGTCTAATAACTTTTTCTGTGTTTTTTTTCTAATAGTCAAAGTAAATTATCATATAAAAATTATAATTTTCTGTTAATTTAGAGAAAAATTTGTCATGATCTAAAACCGAACAAATAAAATCTCACACATAAATTTATAGATCAACGACAAAATTCACTATTAAAAATAAATACATTCTACAAATTGATTTTAAATTTTTTTTTGTTAATTTAGGAAGAAAATAGGTGGTTGCGGCAGAATTTTTCGGTTTTGATAAAAATTACTCAACCGAAATTGTGACACGACAATAGAATGTTGATTGAAAAAAATCGTAGTAAATTAAAGTTGTCAAAAATATATTTTCAGCGTAAAGCTCATAAGTCAACATAGAATTTGAGTGTTTTTTAAGACAAACTACACATAACACCTTTTGAAGGAGTTTTTTTTTTCAAAACACGAGGGCAGTCACAAAATTAGCAGACCTAACAAGGAAAACACAACAAATTTGTGAAAAATTTTCTGTATTTCTTAACATATTCTATCCTTTTAGCTCGATAATTTAGGACCGCCCTCGAATACCAGTTTGTACACATAACACAAATTGCTCATTGAAAAAATGTATATTTTTACACACACACATAACACTTTTTGTTGATAACAAAAAAATGTACTTTTTTTTTGTTATATGTGTGTATATGTTATATACACATTGCAATTATTACTATCTTCTAAACTGATTAACTGGTTTTTGGCAGAGTGCTCCTTTTTCGAAGCAGGACTTTTAAACGACTATATTGTTTTACCGGAAAAATATAATTAAGTGATTTAAAAACATTAAAATTGTTCGTTATCTTGGTTACAAACGTGAATAAAAAAGTTGTGAAAAATTTGTATAAGGAATTGCCTAATAGTTATTTAAAACTTAAATTGTTAGATCTTTTTTAATGGAACTTATTTCAAAATTTATTTAAAGATATAAAAAAGTCAAATCTTTTATATTTTTGATTGTTATGTTGATGAAAAATTTATTTCATTTTCACTCAAAACATAAATAATGGATGGCTTTTTGTAAAATATTATAACAATCTTATAAAATCTTATCGTCAGGGTTGTAATATATGGCAATTTTAAAAAAGGATCTCTTTCCAAAAAAATTTAAAAATCGGTTAACTTAAACAAATAATTTTTTATATATTTTAAATAAATATTTGTTCACAAAATTACACAAAATTTTAAATTTCTTTAACCGTCCAAGATTTATGCGCTGTCAAAATTTTAACTTTTTTTTGCCTATATTTCCATTAGTTAAGACAAAAAAAAAAACACAAAAAGTTCTTGAAAATTTTTATTTAAATTTTTTTAGAAATCTTTTTGCAAAACGAAAATTTATATTCCATACAAAAAGAATCAACCAACTTTGTTATTGTAAGTGGACATTATTAATCAAAGTTGGAATTTTTCTTATATCGATTTTTTAATTAAAAAGTTTCATTTTCAAACTATGAAAACAAAGTAGAATACGGCAATCCTTTTGGTTTTAGGTTTTATTTTAATTATTTCCATATCAAAATTAGTTTTGTTTTAATCATTGTATGTCGATTTATAGTACTTCGAGTACGTATTTCGACAATTTATTTAATCCTAGAAAGTAGAAGCGGAAATACCAAATTTAAATAAGCCCCAAAAAATTCTTGGGACTTTTTGGAGGCTTCACATTATTTGATAAAACTTAATGGCCTTAGTGAGCACTATTCATTTGAGCTGCCTGTTTTGCTTTTTATTGAACTGGAAGCATTTTTGTGACTTCATCTAGTGTAAATTAAGTATTGGTAAAGGCATAACAAAAGTACCAAAACATACACTCCAAAGTTTGGGCAAAAATTTTGTTTGCCTTCAGAAGATATTTAAAATAAAATTTCATCAAAATCGGACCATGTATTAACACAATATATGTGGAAATGAGAACCTTTATTGGACTCAATAGATCTTCCGAAAATCGTTTACTTTTTTAAGACTATCGAATTAAATATCCTTTCTGAAATGTGGTGTAATGGTTAGCGCGTTGGACTGTTACACAGATAGTCCCGGGTTCGATTCCCGGTGACGACAACATCAGTTTAGAAAAATAATATGTATGAGTTTTCTATCACTTATATGTATCGCTGCGCCCACCTTCGATGTTCCCATAGCACTTAACCCCACCGAAGTAAAATAATGAATCAGGGCAATGAAACAAACAGCTTCAATAAATTGCGACCACCAACTGTTCTTAGACTTATCATCTCGCGCAATTACAGTGTTGCCATGTTTGAAGCCCTTCATCTTTCACCACCTTTCATCTCTCCACTATCCCCTTTCCAAAGAAAGCAAAACATTAATTAAGGAAGAATTTCCTGAGTGCTGCTTCTCTTTAAAAAAAAAAAAAAAAATAGCACAAAATTGCAACTCACTTTTGTGTAGATTTGCGCAAAAAAGTGTGACAACTCTATAAACAAATCTGGCAACCCTAAAAAATGTTTATCGCGTGAATTTCACACTAAAACGGCTTATTATTTTTAACGCCAACAATTTATACCAAACTAGGTCCAAATAATAAAAGTTTTACAGAAATTGAATGAAAATCTAAAAAATGTTCATACTTTTACACATTACCAATAAATGCGTGTACCTAATTTAATAACTTTCGATACCAGGCATTAAACAATATTTATTTGTTTGCATAAATACAAGACAATTGTAAAATATTGTGGAGCATTTACAAAACATTTTATGTCCATCTGTCATCTCCGTACTAACTTCGCCAACCCCTGTATTTAATGCACCGAAATTAGAGTGACATATAAAAAAGCACATTCTTTATTCTTGTGCTAAATTTTAGTTATTATGACCGTATTTTATCACTGTACAATGGTACAATAAAAACAAATTAAAATAACACTTGGTACTACTTGTAGGCTATACGACGATGTAATTAGTAAAAATGTATATAACTTGTTCATTGGCCAAGACTTTGGAATTAATCCTTAGCATGGTAAATTGTGATGACATGTAAATTGTAATGACATGTCAGTACCTTTTGGACAACCAATAATGCCACCAGCTTACTCTCTGCATTACTTTAACACAAATCATAGGAAATCAATATTAACTAGTTAATTTTCCCAATATTTCAATACAAAAAATAATCGTTACCCATACGTACTTATTTTTATCATTATTTTAAATATAAAATAATGGTCTAAAATTGTTTTGAAAATATCTTTTTGGACTTCTTATTATTCCACTTCTAGTAACTACTATTTTTTTTTTTTTTGATTTTTCGTAATCTGGAATGTAATAACATTTTGTGCAAAGAAAATATTTTTTTTTTTATCTTTCAGGTATAAGTGGTTATATAAGTACATATTTGATATTTGGAAAGTACTTACAATTGGCATTAAAAATCTCATTACTTTTATATGAGAATGTCGAGCAAAATAATGACAAACCATTACTAAACACCTAACAAAAATAAAAACATCCGGTACCAGTACTGGTACATGCATACCAGTACACTCATAATATTCCATGCAAAAAAATACGAAAATAAGGTCAAAACAACAAAAACTTTCGAAACATGAACAAATATTGGTTTATTTCACGAAAGTTTTTGTTATTTTGATATTTATAGGTATATTTATGCATGGATTATTATCAGTGTAGAGGCAAAAATAATGAGTTTTAAAAATAATTAAAAAAAAAAAAACTAAATTTGATAAAAAATATTTTTTTTTATAAAAAAAAATGAATGTACTCACACTGAATTCGAACACGGTACTCGAAGTTGTCAGGCAACCGCTTTACCATATAAGCTATCGCGACATGTTATACTTGATATATAAAGACATAAATGACTTGCTTGTACAAAATGTTATTACGTTCCAGCTTAAAACAAATCATAAATATGTAGTTATACTATAATAACTAATATGTTGTTGTACTTACTAGAAGTGAACAATTAATGAGTCTAAAAATAGATTTTAAAAATTTATTTGGATCATTTCTTTATATTTAATAATATGATAAAAAAAAAATTATTTGTGGGTAAACGCATAAGTATGTTTACAGTAAAATCCAAATAACAGGCTGCATAAAAGGTTTTACTGTATTAACCCTCCGATGAGTGACAGTTCTGAACTTCACGGCCGTGTGAAAAGGTCCCTACGGACCTTTTTTGTAAATCATGTTTTTTCATATAAAATTTTTTTTTTTGTTTTTTTTTTTTGTTTTTATTGTTTACAACTAAATTCTACATACAAAAATAATTTTTTCAATTTTTTTAATTTTTTGTTTTTATCATCATCCCTAATGTCTTAGAGTTTAGGTCTTTGTGTTCAGTACAAGTAAATTATGTGTTGAAACAATAAAAAAATTATAATGATGCCCAAAAACATGCATTTATTAGTGAAATTCAGTACAAGGTCCATACGGACCTATTCACATGTCCGCGTACTATTCTCACTAAAACCTCAATAACTCCTAACGTAATGATCCGATCGGCTTGATTTTTTTTCAAAAGATGCGCAACAAAATACTCTTGGAATACAGAGTAACTTTGGGGGGGGGGGGTTGTAGTGGCCGAAAGTAGGAGTAATTTGAAAAGGCAAAAAGGTCCCTAAGGACCTTCTCACTCATCGGAGGGTTAAAATAGGTTCTTATTTCTGTTCTTTAGCCGATTCTTTTTGTATGGAGTTTGTCATATTTACAACAAGTTATTTACCTCCAAGCAAGAACAGGTTCCTTTAGAACCGGTTATAAAGGGTCCGCCAAATAACTTTTTTTTTTTGAAAATGCTATAAAAAAACTACTGAATATTTTCTTAAATTTCTTTTTTTATTTGAAAGTACAATCCTTCCGGTTAATAATGGAAAATAATTTCATTCAAATGGCTGCCTCGGCTGGCCATGCAGTAGCCTACACGATCGGTCCAATTTTTAAGCACATTATCGATTGTGTGCAGCTGTATTTCCTCCTCTTCAATTTTTGTGAACAAAAATTCGTTCAACATGGCCCGATAACGATCGCCATTGACTGTAACGGCCACTCCTTGCTCATTTTCGAAGAAAAATGGCCCAATTATGCCTCTGGACCAAAATCCGCACCAAACAGTGACTCGTTTTGGGTGTATCGGCACACATTCTGCAACATTACCATGATTTTCAAAGTAATGTCGCAATATTTCCCAGCGTTGTTCAAGCGTATACACAACCATATTCGTGCAGCGGAAGGATAAAACTAATTATCTGTCAAATCACACATTAGCTTAGTGTTACCATTCACGAAATAAGTACTAGTTGAAAAAAAAAAACGTTAGATGGCGGACCCTTTATAACTGGTTCTGGGGCAGAGTGAAAGCTGGTATCATAAATGTTAGTATGAAAATAATAACATGTCATTAAAGTTATAAATGTACCTTGATATTTTTTGTTGAAATAAAGAATTCAATATAAATAACAATATTGGTTATAGAACTGTTATGGTTGTATTGACTTTTTCAAAATTAAAAATGTTAGTTAGGACTAGTTACTTTTTTGTCTTCAGCAGACCAGAATACATAAATAATGCTTTTGCGTTCAGGGCACAAAATGGCTGTAAACTAGTGTTATTGAATATGTTCATCAATCAATCAATGAGCATTTATAATATCAAGGATATATAAACGATTAAAATTATTGTTAAATCAACAATATGGAATATATTTGAGAAATGTTCATATATAAAACACAAACAATAAACCTACTATTTACTAACGAATAAATTAAGGTAAACTCATGTTGCAACAACTACTTAAAATGTATGTCAGACATATGCATACTTATAAAGATATACTACTACATACAAAAAATAAAACAAGTCTATATCCATACACACTCACAAATAAGTATTTGTGTTTGTTTTCTATAGAGTTTTTTTTTACCCAAAAACACACACTCATATATAAAAGTTAGTAAGTTTGCTTGCACATTTCATTTCTCTATAATGTATTCAAAAGAGTGGGGCAGTATTTAAATATTGTCATTTCGTGAAATTTTGAAAGGGAGAAAATTGGTAAAATTAAAATAGAATACAAGTTTTGGTAAATAAAAAAAAAAAAAAAATAATAATTTGAAAAGTCATTCACATATCTATCTACCCTGCAGGAAGCTTGGGGTCAAGTGTCTCCAAGTCTCCACTTTTGTCTACTATTTTGTTGACATTGTCAACTAAGCGTCTACACTTTTTAATTTATTAACTCACTAGTAAATTTTTGGTTCCAATGTCTACATATGGTCCCATTAGAACAAATTAGTCACTAGTGAATCAATGGTTCTTATGTCTACATGTGGTCCCATAAGAACTAACAAGTCACTAGTGACTCTTTGGTCCAATGTCTGCATATGGTCCCTTAAGAACTACCTAGTCACCAGTGAATCTATGTTTCTAATGTCTACATATGGTGCTATAAGAACTACCTAGTCACTAGTGAATCTTTGTTCCAATGTCTACATATGGTCCCATAAGAACTATCTTTTCACTACCTAATCAATAGTTCTAATGTCACTAGTAATTTTCAATGACACGTACATGTTAAATGTCTATAGGAAATTACATTGCCTGGGGAATATTTGGTTAGTAGTACTGGTGACACAGTCAATAGTTAATCAATCCTTTTTCACTATTGACATTTCCTGCAGGGTAGTTATCTTTCGTTCTATGAAAGAAGAAGAAAAAATTCTCATTTTTTAACATCATCTCTTCCGATTTTCTTTCTAGTAAGAACATATATTCTCTATGGCGCCCATAACATATTCATATTCAGTTTTTCAAATTCTCAAAAACTCGCGATTTTTTCACGTTTTAAAATTTTCAAAAAAATTAAAAAATCTCAAGGTATGTAGCTTTGAAGAGCTCTATATTTGAAAGTTGTTCTCGAGTTTCTCTGATTAAAAAAGTATTCGATTCATATGACACTTTTGCAATAAAAAAAATACATGTTAAACAAATGAATTTTTTTTATGCAAATACAATTTTTAGATGCATTTTCAAAATTGTTGTTAACAATTAAAATTTTTAAAAAAAATTATAAATCTGAAATCTAACATTTTTTTATATAAAATGAGCTTAAAAGCCCGATACCTCATTACTTTATATATGGTGCGTTTCATATCAAGTGAGCCAACTTTTGAAAACGATGTCTTCCGATCGGGATGAAATTTGCACCAAGGTTAGTAATATTGGATAGTAGTTTAGACACAATTTTTCAACAAGATCTTTCAAGAACTCTTAGAGGGGGTCAAAATTTGACATTTTGGCCAAACAGGTGTTTTTTCTCATTCATGTAACTTATTACCTATTGTTCTTAGCAAAATAGTTTAGAAAGCTTTACTTCTTCAATCTTTCGAAAAAAAAATATTTAAAAAAAAAATTTTTTGTTTGACTATTTTTTTTCAAAATCAAAATATGGCTTTTTTCCGCTCAAAAGAAAGCTTAGGTCTTTTCCGTTAAGAGCTTTTTGGTCGCTTAGTGGGATGCGAGTGGGATATCTATCAAATAAATGTTTTGTAACTCA